>CM061533.1:218877296-218941439 GCA_030545055.2 Neoaliturus tenellus
CTGAGCCCCTCGCGGCTCCGCTTTTTTAAAACTCCCTCCGGATGGCCTTGACCCACTTACAAAACACACCCATCACTGTCAACCACAACTGCCGGTTCGAACCGCTTGGCCTTGACCTGTGCCAGAACCGGCAAAACCCCACTACTCGCCTGCCACATTTCTTGAGAAAAATTGGCCTTTTCATACGTCAAATATTTTAACATTAGTACCATAATTTCAGTTTATGATGATGTAACAGTAAATATCTACGTATATAAGCACGAGTATAATATCTCCGACTCTGACGGGAGACAAATTGAACAATTGAAGATTAATTAGTCAAATCGGATATGCCGCAGTCGCAGTGCCGTCTCTCAGCGGGGGTGACATGCAGAGGCGGGGCGGCGCCGCGGCGGCGGGGATAACACCGTCGATGGGATCCACAGTCGGTCCTGATCAGCATAGTGTACAGGACTCTTCAGTTAATGCTTTACTCAATGTTTCTCATCCTATACAAGACATAATTCTCTATCTTTACTTAGTCTCCAATACAAAATACAATTTATAATTGGAGACGTAAGTAATGCAAGTATAAAATATAGACTCAATCCTCATTTGTCAAAGTTTTTAATGAAGGCCTACTTGTCTCTTTCAAGTGTTCTCATGTTATATAAATCATTAAGTTACTTTTGGCCTTCCTAGTTTCCGCGAAAAAATTATGTGATTTGTAATTAAAATAAAAGCGTTACCCATAGTAAAAATTTGACATTTTCCCCATTAGACTATAATAACTAACAGATTTTCAAGTTTCACAACAAGTAAAGACATGGTCATGGTTTAAATGACCAAAGAGGTCATTTTAAACCATGGAGGATATAGTGGTTAATGAATTACAATTAAAGAGAAAACAGTAAAATGTATTCAAACTAAATTGCTTGATTTAGAGCAAAAAGTACACTAGTTATTTAATAATCGTTTAAGTCACCATGTAAATGAGGTGCAAAATTACTAAGTGAACTCTGTCTGTAGAATTTCTAAATTATATATAAATTATAAATTCAATCGTTTAAGTAGCTTTGCAGATTATCTTTTAGAATAACGAAAAGGATTGGAAAATTTTGAAAAAGCGATACCGTTCATTACAGGACCGCTCCCTTAAAAATAATGAATTCATCGACACTAGAGTTAGTTATACAGCCATTATCAGTTGTGAAGGACGTCGATGAAGGTCGTCATGATAGGAGCGGCCGGCCACATGTGCCGTTGACGTGTACACACAAACACACTCGCACACACACGCGCACACACACACACACACACACACACACACACACACACACACACACACACACACACAAACTTGTTCGCCTATATTTGTGGGGCCTTGGGATTACACATCTATTTGTGGGGCCATGTATGTGCAATTGACAGGTATTGTGGGGCCGTATTTGTATTGTGGGGCCATACAACAAAATTTAACCTAACTTAACCTAAACTAACCTAACCTAACCTAACCTAACCTAACCTAACTTAACCTAACCTAACCTAACCTAACGATTATTGACTTTTTCGACCATAAAAAGTAGAATTTTTACTAAAAATAAAAAAAATAAATCTTTGTGGGGCCGTGTGTATGGCCCCACAATTTCAGAAGGCCCCGCACTCAGGTGAAATTCACACACTTGGCCCCACAAATATTGCGGAACCTGTCCACACACACACACACACACACACACACACACACACACACACACACACACACACACACACACACACACACACACACACACACACACACACACACACACACACACACACACACACACACACACACACACACACTCGGGACACCTGCCAGCTGGATCGTCGCAGCATTCGTGATAACGGCCAGTAAAGAACTTCACATTATAGTTATTGTCCTTTATACACGAGATAACGATACAACTCACAAAGCGATTGCGGTATTTACATTTTTATCGACCATCGACGTGTAAGCAGATACTTAGACCGGCGACTAGCACGACTGCTGACAGCGGGATGGGCGTTAAATGTTAAGGGTGGTACGGAACTGAAATCATCCTTTCAAAAAGGGATATCTGCTTTTGAATATGGTATTGTAAAACAAAATTTAAATACAGTATATATAAAATTGAGGTGATTAAATTTTGATTGAGTATATGCGTGTTATTGTTGACACAGTAAAACTAATTAGGCCTCTGGCATGAGAATGGTTTGATAACTGGATTGCCGTGTTGGGTGAAACACGACGTCCATGTTGTTTCTGTTGCCGTCTAAATAATCAACTGTATGACTTCAGTGTTACGGTAGTAGTCACTGTAATACCTAAGCCCGGGACCATGATATTTTTTTACACGTTCACTGAACAAAGTTATTCGGAACTTTTGTTTTTTCTTTGCTAACATTTTAAAACGTAAATCATATGGCCGGTAATTGTTCATTGGGGATGTTTGTTGATTTTGTTGTGTTCGCCACGAATGTTCGGTCAGTGCGGACGCGGCACGATAACTCTCGAACGGAACCTCTGATTTTGATGAAATTTGGTACAGAGGAGTAGGACAGCAGCATTAATCAGGTTATGTTCGAAAACCAACGTGATCGGACTATGGGAACGGGGTTTTATGGGGTTCCAAAAGGGTCAAAAATGGGTTTTGACATTTTTAGACCTCAATTTTATAAATTCAACAATATTAACTAAAACCATTCAAAAGAGCTTGAAAAAAAAACAATTTAGAATTTTGAGTTTTAACCTGGATAACAGATCATGGAGAAAATCCAAAAACATATTTTTCCATATTATTCTAGTGGGGAATAAATAAATCCCTCTATTTCACTCATTTATTGACATAAATTAAAATTTGGTATGTACATTCACTAGGTAGAGCGTAACTTATATTTGCTTACAACACTAATAAATGAAATTATGAGTTGTCAATGTATTGCTTAGTAGAATATAATGCAGCAACCCGACCGCCGATAACCGAGCCAGAAATTTCTGGTGATATCACTTTACTTTAAAATCATGTCTGTGAAACTTTAAAGTGCAATAATTTCCGACATATTAAAACTTTTTAGATCAGGTTTGTGGCATATTTATTGAAATTAAATGGCCTTTAAATTATTTACCATGACAGGCCAATAACATTTTATTTTAGACTTAGGTGGGAGTCTCTAGAAGACAGTCTTGGAGGTATATTATTTTTAAAATCTTTGTATTTTAAGCAATATTCCACAAACCACTCCTAAAAAAGTTGAAGATACTTTCCGAATTTTAGAACTGATGACTAACGTCTACATTTTATTTCCTTCCCATTTGGTTAAAAATTTACATTCAATCCATGTGTTCAGTATAAAATGGGTTCGATGTCATCTGTTGTACCCTCATGAGAGGGTGCTGAGGGCATCTATATTTAAATCTCTAATAAGGGATATTACATAACCAGATAGACCAATAGTTGAAGTAAAAAACGAAAACCCTATTCCGATCAGTCGATTACCATGTTGCACTGGACTTCTGCTGCGGCTGCACAGCTGCTCCGTACCTGGCCGCCCATATGGTCAGCATCCTCTTGTAATCTCCACATCCACATCCACGAGGAAGCCGTGGAGGAAGCCGCCGGAGTCCGTCCTGTAATTAGTCGATGACCGCACCACAAACGATCGCGTTGCTCCTCTCCAGGGCCAATTTCCTCCACAAACAATCCCAGCAGCATCCGCCGCCACGGCCACAGCTGAAGCTCGGATTTCAGACATTCGTAAAAACATTAAATGGTTTACGCAATCCGACCGCACCGAGGTTCCGGAAGTCCTTTAAAGAACCGCTTCCGCCCAGATTTTCACTTTCGATGTCTGCTCGATTTTTTACCCATCGATTGTGGGGGTTGAGGGTTGCCCTCGGGGTAAAAAACGCGTCAGGTTACTCCCCGGTCGGTCACCCCCTGAGAAGTTTTCTTAGATTTCACTTTTTCCCTTTGTAAGCGGATACCTGTTGTTGTTTTTGTGCGATTGATTGTCCCAGCTGACCCTAACTCATCTTTTGTTCCTCTCCGTTCTTTTAATTTTATAATTATCTGTTGCCTGCTGTTTGTTCTCTTTGGCTGGCATTTCTGGTCTATTAGTCTTCAATATGCGGTTTTGATATTCTTCTACTTTGTTCTTCCATATTTTAGTCTCAATTTTTTGCAGAAACTTCAAAACTAATGACATGTTACATTAAAACCTGTTCTTTTAGTACATAATATTTTGTTACTCGATACTTTAGATACTCTATATACTTTCTTGCACTCCTTGGTTACCAACATGATCGTTACATCATCAATAGCCCAATACAAAATAGCTACTGGTTCAGAATCCACCCTGTTCTCAGGATTGGCAGGTGCTGACGCTGAGCATTATTGACTGTAAGATAAAATGTTGATGGGGTGTTTTATAGATCTAAAAATCAAGAGTAATATGTCCTCGGTAAACAAATGCATCCCATCAATAATTTTTAGTTTAGCCTACCAAGTTCAAAGCAGAAAAAGCGCAGCATATAAGTTACTAGTATACTGTACCTGAAAACGCTTTGTTTCACATTTCTAAACTACAATAAAAAGCAATTAATAATAAGAGTTTTACAAAAAAAGTCTTAATAAATCTAATCATTTCAACCAATTAGTTGTTTTCATTCAATAAATCAATTCATTGTTTACTGGTAAAAGGAAAATGTTTACCAAATAACACGAAGAAATCTCAGGACTGCGCGTTGCTTTAATTTTGAACATTTTTCTACCATCCATGTTGTTCCCATGAAAAAACATACTGTACTCTAAAATTTGTCACTTTGAAGATATCTGCAAAAATATAAACTACATATGAGTTAACAATAGTGCTCATATATAAAACTAAAAATGGTATAATTTCTGATATCATTAAATGTTATACTCTTATTACATGTTGCTTATTACCACAACAAATTGTGATGGAAACAAGTAAGGCATAACCCATTATACTAACTGGTTTTAAACATCGTGACAAAGAAAATCAGACCCAATTTCGAGAGAGTCGCTCGCCACACGCCACGCTCACCGGAGGCGTTTCAAGATGCCCTCACGGTCACATCAGCCACCAATTGAACACAAGCCGCCGTTGTTTCAACACCTCCTCTCGGATGTAACATCTGTTATGTTTACGGTGCTGTGAAGTGGACCGGCAGATTCACAGCGATGCCGCCGCCACCGCCGCGCCGTCGCCGACGTAACAGAGAAAGCGACCTTGGCCCGAGCGCAGCGTAACTGTGAACCACCTCCTGATGTAACCAAAGTCAAGGTCGATTTCTCCGACTTTCTTATCCTTATAATGTCAAGTTCAGCGACTACGCCGATTTTCCCCATACGGTCGTTCGAGTCTGGTCTGAGACATAACAGACTTATTTCATTTGAATTTTAAAAAGATGAAAATTTATATGATTATTTTCTTTTGTTATTATTCAAAACAGAAAGACCAACAACATTGTATCTTCCATTTTTATAGAGGCTACATTTTCTTTGTTCAATGAAGAATACATCAGGGGTGAGTAGGCCTATATATATGCTGGTAGCAATTTCAATACATCTTATACCTTCCTCAAAAATTTCAAAATATTATAATATTTCTAAATCACGCGAATTAAAAAATTTGTTCTTGAATTGCAATCTTGAGTCGTAATATTCAAAGATGATTCATCCAATATAATTTTCTTTAATGCATTTTGAACATCTTATCAGATACAAAAGTTCGATACATAAGTTAGGCTACATAGTGACCGAGCATGCTAGGTAAACTTATACACTTCTTTTGCAGTAATAATTCATCCCAAGATTCACATAATTTTATCCTACAATCCCAAATCCAAATAAGCTAGTTTCTTTTCAAGACGAGTTCGTTCGCTTCGCTCACTTTTCCTTCAGAAACTGTAACACAGGGTTTTCTTCTACAGTTAACATCATGTGATGCATTTCAATCATATGCATCATCATATGCATTTCAACAAATTACATTATATTATATTATTTTACTTAATTTATTTTTATCTGAACAATTAATTGTAGTGAGTATAAAGTAAGTCATAAGTCATTTATTTGCCAGAATCAATAAATTACAATTTGCATTGGCAAGGTCAAGATTTCATAATGAGTACAAATTTATATTCACAAATAAATACTCAGAAAAAAAACTTAACTTATTGTAGAAAACAAACAATATCTTGTACTTTTTATTACCAAGTCAGGTAATCTCGGACACTGTAATAAGTTTTCTCTATCAACATGCTCTTCAGCAGTTTCTTAAATTTAGAATGATCTGACTCTAACTTCAGCCTAAGAGGGAGACAATTGTATAACTTGATGCCGTTATACAACAAGTGGTGTTGGAAGAAAGAAGTGGAGTGTTTGGGGATTTGACAATTGTTTGTGGAGCGTAAAGGATAAATACCGGGACTTAGGTTATTATGGAATCGAGAAAAGTTTTGTTTTACGAAAGATACTGTTTCAAGAATGTATAAAGATGGAAACGTTAAGATAGCAGAAGAATGAAATATATCTCTACATGATTGTCTTTTTTTAGTAAAAATATTGTCCTAATTGCCTTTTTTTGAATTTTAAAAAGAAATATTGTTTTCTAAAGTAGGATTAAAACTAAAAAATTATATTGATTTTCGTATCATTCGGTTATTCAGTAATGGCTACAATAAAAACCACATGCTTTGGACTGTGAACAAGTGGTCTATACTTTGACAGTTAAATCAGCTATTTTCAAGTTTTCTTTGTTTAGGTTTTTTAACTTTATAATACCAATGTTAACATTTTTAGAATTAGAATCAAAGATTATAACGAACTAAAATTTTTCCTAGCAAAGAGACCTGTATATATTTTTTCATCTCAGAACTAAGTTATTGGCAAAGTATAAAAGAAAATCGTTAGAGTCGTTTTTTAGATCAATACTTATATAGATACAAATATACCTCCAGGTACTCGTGTTACAGTATAAGTTGTACAAAATAATTAAGCGGTTTTACAATATACTGCATCACCGTTCTCTTTAATACGATTGTAAGAAACCACAAGTCGAGGTGCATGATGTATAGGCCCTGGTGTTTATTCCGGAACGTCAGCCTATTTTGAATAATTGTAGTCTACCTAGCCTAGCCCACATACAGGCAGCTCTATAGGAGAGGAAACCGGAGCCTAAACGCCTCTGGCTTCCACATTCCTCCGGCCCACATCAACACTCACACTTCTTGGAAACCACAGCACCATTCAAGCAATTTTATGGTTTTGACTTTAAATTTTATAAACTGAATATCGACTTCAAAAGGAGGGGTAAAGGAGGGTACACACATTTTACTAATTCTGTTGAATTCTGTTCATTCTACTTATGTGAAGAAAATTCTAGTGAATACATAATAGAGAACAGACTTTACGTTGTTATTATGTTGCCGAAAGGTTCCGGCATTATATTGAAATTAAGGTAAATAACGTAATTAAATAATAAATAAGTATATCTTTGCTTTCTTACGGGCTCTCTTTTCTTCTACTAACCGCCTTATACAGGTCGTATATCTCAATTAGACATGGATTAGCTTTTGTCGAGATCGCAATCATTGAAGTAATTTAACGGCAGCGATCACAGTCCTTTATGGGGAAATCGTATACATGACAAAAGGCGTCTGGAGTGATGAAAATGTATTTATAAAATTATGAATATGGTCACATGTTAACAAAAATATGCAAAAAAGTCTATGTCAACAAATTATCTATAAAGATATAAATTCCAAATGTTTGCTGGTTATGCCCGACACGGCCAATTACAGACAGACAGGGACGCCTTCTGTTGTTCCGCCCACTCCAGTCTCCGGGCCCGCCGCGGCCACACGCCGGTGCAGCTTTGCGACGGGACTAGGAGCTGGGATAGGGGTCTGGGACAAAGACATTTAATAAACAAAATTCAGTATTTTTAGCGAATTCCCCTGTAGGGAATGTGCTATTACAGTAGTAGCCATTGGGACTAGCCCGGGACCTCATTACTTTTTCATTTTGATGTCCCCAGAAGGCAAAAAACACAACTCGTTCACTTTCTTATATATGTATAAGAAAGTCTATATATCTATCCATCTATCCATCTATCCATCTATCCATCTATTCATCTATCCATCTATCAATCTACCCATCAATCCATCCATCTATCTATCTATGTGTCCATTGTGTCCGTAGTACTAATAACTTTTGAAAGGGAACCTTCCGATTTTGATTAAATTTGGCATGAGGGTGTAAGACTAAGTATTTTTTCATGAGTTTGCCAACCAGCATTGTCGGATTATGGGAAAGGGGTTTTATGGGGTTTCAAAGGGGTCAAAATGGATTTTTGGCATTTTCGACCTCAATTTTCAAAACTCAAGAATTCCATTCGAAACTTGAACCGCCTATAAGAGCTTAAAAATAAACAATTTAGTATTTTGAATTTTTAACTTAGCTTAACATATTACGGAGACAAACTAAAATAGGTTCCCCATGTTAATATTATGGGAAATCAATAAAACCCCGTATCTCGCTTATTTATTAATATAATTTGGAAAAATTTGGTATATACATTCACTAGGTAGAGTTTAACTGATATTTGCTTAGAACACCCATATGGTGGCAAACCAACACACTCAACCCCATGGTTTTATGGGGGAAATTTATGTGACGAAAATTAAGTGACAAATATTGATACAAATTGATATTTACCTTACCTAACCATAACATTTTATAAAATCTAATACTTTCTAACAACATCCCATGGCAGCAAACCTACATACTCATTCCTATGGTGTTTATGGGAAAAATACAAAATCTCAAATTCCTTTGGAAGTTCGCTGAGTAAGCAGGTCTTTTGCGAGGGTAATGCTGATTTTTAATGTTGTTCCCCACACAAAAAACCCCTTAGCTTATTAAATAAGTATAGATTAAGAACAATATTGGTATAACCATTGACTCTGTACACTTCCTGAGTAGAGTTCTCATAGCATAGGCATGTTTGAAGCATATTGACGGTGGTGCGATCTCGTGCGGCGTCCATCGAAGTACACGTAACGTATAATAGATAAATCAGTAATACCACTCTTAAAAATGGATACCTCAAAAATATGGATTCACTTGTTGAGGAAATAAAAAAATTGCCACCTCTTCAATTAATTTTTTAATGTACTGTATATATTTAAAGTTCGAAAATATTTATGTTATTTTATTGATTTGATATTATATTTGATTTGTTTTAATCTTCTGTTTTCTAATAATTCCATATGTGGTTGGAATCTTAATGTCACTGCTCCATTGTAAAATTCGTATTATATTTTCTTCGTACATTCTTCGATTGTTTCAATTTCGATATTTCTGCGTAGTTGTCAGTTTATAACAAGCTATGTCACATTAACGGAGAGGCTTCAAAGTTTATTTTTAAATTTCTGAATTTTCTTTTCTGAAAGATTTTATTAGCTGACACCAAAACAAGATTTTAATAATAGTTTACATATTGTACACACAAATTTGTTTAGTCTTAGTCAAAAGTTGTTGTACCTCGATTTTCAAACTTTAAAGTATAACTGCTGTACCGGTATTAAAGGTGATATTATGTAGAATAAACTTAGAACGTATGTAGGATAAACAAACCTATATGTTTGCATGTACTTTTTGGTTATAAAACAGAATACTGTATAGTAAACTCTAAATTAATAACTAAATAATTAATGTAATTACGCTTTTATTTGAGTTTACGGCATTGAACTAAAGTATAGTTCGGTTCACTTAATGACAACATGAGTGTTATAAGGTTTTTAATAAGGTTTACTCTGTACAACATTGAATCTATAGTTTAACACATAAACAAACTTTTCGATAATCTTGTGTCGAGGGTTTTCGCCTACTAATTTTGATTGGATTTTGATTCAATCTATTCTACCTGTAAAGCGTTCCGATCTGTTGTAATGGTGTTACACAGGTCCCTCGTTATCATACGGATCTAACCCAAGCCCACCCCAGAGCGCCGCCGCGTCGCACCTGTAGCCTGTAGACTGTAGATGTTATCCGAGGGTGATGGTGTAGTGATGGTGTGGGGATGAGTCGACGATGGCTATCTGATGGCGACCACTCTTATCTTGTATCATCTGTTAATCAGAGAGGCGGGGATTCATCGGCTGTTTTGATTAGATAATCACAGCCATCAGCTGTTATAAACATGGGAAACTTTTTTATGGCACGTCTTCTCCATAGGGTATGTTTTTATATCAAATATTATTACTCAAAACTAATTGATATATGATTTATTAATTCGTCATATTTATACATAACACAATAGATTACTTTAACATCAATTTGTGGAAATAGACTACCTTCTTTATTTGACTAGATTTTTCCAACAACCGTAGTCTAACAAAATCTTCAAGTCAACAATACAAAGCGTCTTCTTAAACGAGTGTACCTTTTAAATAGAAGAGAGCGGTATCACAAAAGAGCTTTTGTTTGAATGGTTGCTAGTTCAATAGACGATTTCTTCCAAGCTTTTAGAGAATATTTGTTTAACCTGATTTACTAGTTTACATGGAATCTACTTAAGCCTACAAAGAAGGTTTTAATGCAATCATTGGAATGGTTTCACAAAAAGTACTCGTGTAATAACAATTTCGAGATAGCAAAGTAATTACAATAAAAATCATCACATAACAATAATTCCACAAACATAAAATGTTTATATAAAATAGTTTTACTTTACACTGGGAAAAAATCCCACTGATAAGATTTTATAATTTTGTTGGGCTATAGAAAAACTATACCCGTCTTTAAGTGGTAACAATATCATATAATAAGATCATACTTAGGCCTGATAGGTAATTACGCATTCCCAAAACAAGCACATTCATAAAGGAGGATCGTTAAGTAATACTTGAATTCAAACCACTTAATTTCTAACACCAACAAAGATCATTATGTGCTTTATTTGTGGTGATTCTGTTTTATATCAGGGGATTTAAGGTTTAGGCTAGGACTTCCATTATTAGAGCATTTTACTACAAATATGAATGTTTCTACTTAAATAAAACATGTATGCAGAGGAGATCAGAAACCTAAAGATTTTTAAAGGGCTCTCTTTTATGAAAAATTTGTATTAAATTCCTGTCCGCCATTTTGAGCGGTGAGCGTGGCCGGTGCTGCTCCTAGCGGCGGTATGCGGCAGCGGCGACCAACGGTACCTCATGCCCCCTCCCCCCACAGCGGCACTAGTCCCCTGTGAATTTGGTGAGTTGTTCTTGTCGGTGTTCATTACGTATCAAGGTCATTGCCCTCCCCCCTCCCCCCTCGCTAAACATCACCACCGTGATGGACGAGGAGGAATTGATTTGACAGCTCGGAGGTGACAACTCCCCACTCTGCGCCCCCAGATCGCTACCGTTTACGGCTACCGCGTTTGGCTCCTTGTTTACGAATTCAAGCTCTCCCGTTAGCCCTGCCATTAGTCCAAAAGTTCCGCCCTTTAGGAATGATTTAATGCAAAACGGACAACACCCGTAAGAAATTATTGTCATGGATCATTCTCCTGAAGAATCGTTGCAACTACAACTCTAAGATGTCTAGGTCGTGAAATTTTGTTGGTTTTCTCAATTAAACCAAAATAATGAATTTGAAAAAGTTCTTATCCCTAAATAAAAATCTTAGAAAGGGGCATTTGAAACTGCAACAGAGCTACATCTTCAATTTGAAATGTCGTTAAAATGATAGAGGATGAAGAGATCAGACCAATTAATTTGTTTGCATTTTCCTGTTGACAATATTTTATCACGAATAGTGTTTTCAAAATAATTGGTTTGTATAATGTTGTAACTAACTCTCCTTGACATGCTCAATACTGATTGCAAATGGGTTAATGAACTAAGATAATATGTTTAAAACTATAACATTTGACATTTTTCAGAGTCTCGTGGCATATTCAATTTCTAAACTCGAAACTAGTTAACTATAAAGGCCTGTTTAATTCAGGCTATTGCTGATCACACGGTCCGCCACAGCCGATGGCTTGTCCGTGTCGTATGCCACATTGTTCCCTCCTGAGTCCTGGGAACGGGACGGCCGGAGTGTCAACCCTGCAGGCAACCGTGGAACCGCCGCGGTAACCGGCGTGTTGGAACCGCGTCGTCGCGGTCGCGCCGAGTGGTTCAACAGGATTCCTACATTTGCATCGGCATTACTCGCCGAATCACCTGCGATAGCGGTCGGCAATTACTACGAGGGACAAAAACTCGCTGCAAGCGTTTAACAGGTTTAGTTTTTCAACTACTGGATCCATTATGACTATAAACTTGAAATAGCAGATCCACGACCTTATTTTGACCTTGGATAAACCGTGTTGAGGCTATCGACTTTCTACCATAAAACTTTTGAAACCAATATAAAATTATCTGGGATAATATGTGTAAACAATCATGAAGTTGGTAGTTTTTATTATTTGGGTTCCGCTCCTTAACTTTTGAATTTTGATGCAGGGAGATTTTCAGTGAAGCGCTATAGGTGCCAATTAAGGTCAACAAATGTAGTAGCTTTAAAGCATTCATTTTAGTGTATATTTGGTTAGTATTCAAAATTGACAAGCTTCTGTGCTAACTTTAATTTTGTCCAGAGATATTTAATCTTACATTACCGGTTTCTTCGGCATTCATTGTAAATCATATAATGTATTATTTACTCCATAAAAATATAAAATAAACTATTGTTGCACAAAGGAGAAGAGATTTATTCTTTCTTCTTTACAAATAGTGATGTTTTTACCCTCCTTTGTCTGACTTGCACTCTCGCGGAATTCCTACTTGCAACTCGTGACTTACATGATGATTATAGATGGGTATTGCAAATCGAATTAAATAATATTAATTTACACTTGCAACATAATTCTCTTACTCTGTATTCTACGAAGCGTTCCAATTAGACCACAGCTGAGCCTAGGAAGGCCAGGAGGAAGTAGCCCCGGGTGGCGCATGCCTCGGTGGCGCGGCGCGCGGTGGCCATACTAACTACCACTACTACATACGCTGACATACTAATCACCGGCGGCAGATAATGACACACTTATCTCCACCCAGACACCCACCAGGCAGGGGTGCGATGAACCAGGGAGAAAGTCCGCCGGGGGTCGTCACCCCTTGGAACTTTCCATGTTTATTTTGAATTTGGCAGTTTCACTTATACAGGGACCTGAGTCACTTTCTAAAAGCTACAGGGATGAATCGAGGTACAGTAGGACTTTTAATAAAAGGTAGTTATAGTACTTACAATACTGGAAACGTATACGAAAGAAAAACATTATAACCATGAGAAAACAGTTAAATGATATACCATTAAGGTGCTTTATGCAAAGTTTATAAATATAGAATGTGTTGCAGATTATACATTAGTATGAAAAGATCTTGGAAGGATAGATAACCAAACAAAAGCAGTTATTACGTAGATTTTTTATCAACCTCCAAACACTAGACAGAAAACAGTATTGAATGAAATTATATAGTTAACATTATATACAAACTAACACTCTTCTAACATACCCAGCTTCATCGGACTCCTGATTAGGAAATATGACAAATGGCCATCATACAGTTGGCCAAAGGCATGATCAAGTTTGCTAAAGTGATTTCATTTTTTTTTTTTTTTTACCATTATGTAGTTTGCCTAAGCTATATTGTAGTTTACTAAGGTCACTATTATGCACTTTGATGTAGTTCCATAAAGTGCAGTTTTTTATGTTGTTTGTTTGAGTCATTTTGCAGTTCGTTAAGTTACGTTGTACTTATACCATAGTATACCACAACAGTTTACTGAAGAAATGTTGTTATTAGGCTCTATAATTGTGGTAAACAAATTAATTAATTAAAAGTTTAAATTGAGTTCCAAAGTATTGATGGGTTATTTTATGTCCTTTAATATCTAGTGAAGATATGTTTAAAGCTGTTATCTTATAATTATTATTCGACTGAACCGTCAAAAAAGAATGAATTGATTTCTAATTAATATTCATTAATTGATTGAGTTCTGCATGCTTTAATGGACTTTGTCAATGTTTTTACATTCAATCAAACTCTTACACACTGAGTTCCAACAACCAAGAACTTTACTTATCCATTATAAGGCCAGAGCCATTGTTGCAATGAGTGTTTGAATTCAGCACTGGGCTGCTGATTGCCGAGTGGTGAGTGGTGAGAGAGGACGAGGAAGGCGCCAGCACGGGAGGCGGCTAGGCTAGGCACGGCGGTGTTCCAGTGATCCGACGGCATACTTACACACAATAACACACTGTCGTGTGTGTTGCGAGCAACAACAACAGTGTAGAACAAAGCCGGAGCGACAATGGGCGCACTCGCACACACGCGCACACACGGGCTCTCCCGCCCTGGGCGCTGAAGAAAGCTCCGACTCGCGCCTGACGTGGCTCCCGTAGTAAAAAATCTCGTTGAATATATTCTAGTTCGTAACTAAAACTAACCTACAGTAACACCATGAGCATCTACCAGACGGTAGGCCTTATATCAGACGATATCTCAGAACCTTTACCTACCTTTACCTTTACCTATGACGTCGTCTTGTAGACCCTCATCACCGGACATAAGACTAGTCTTATATTCTTCGACTCCAACAGGAGGTTATGTCAAGGGAATATTATCAACCTGCTTTTTATTTTAAAAATGTATACTACAGACATATTGATATCAATATTTTTGGTAACCATAAAGCTATACATTTTAAGTTTATTTACAAAAAATATTAATTTTTAAATTATTATAAAATTCACTCTACAATACCAGGGTTAAATGATGAGTTAAATCACTCTGTTCGCAATTAAGCGCTGATATAAAACACACACTGTATCTCTGACATTAAGGACGAGCTAGTTTTAACTCCACTCATTAAATCAAGATTTTTTCAATTAAAATCAACTGTTTTCAAAATTTAATTAAATTTGTCTACCTCGTGGGACAGTTTACAGTGACTGATTGCAACTCAACAAAACAAGCACAAGCTAAAACAACACTTACATCACAATAATCAAGTAAACCAATATAAAAGAAAGTTGTTTGTGAAACAAGAGTGATTAAGGTAAATGGTTGAACAGAGAAGAAGTAGTTCTAAAGAGAATAAACAAATAACTTGCAGCAGAGTTTTCTGAGAATTATACAGTAATACTCATTCTCTGTTAAACATTAACTTATCCGTTGTATGAAGAGATAATAAGAGTTATGTGTGTGGTACTGAAGTACCGGTACTACAGGGCCATTCGGGTGACATTGGCATGATGACGTAAAAATATTCGATGACATGGGATCACAGAATTTTCTATATGGAATGTCAAATGAAACCATTATAAAAGTACATTTTATGAAAGTACAGAAATTTAAAGAAAATGTTTATAAAACAATTCCCTCTGGTTGAACAGACATGAATTAACATGATTGGTTCTAACCTCACAAATGAATGAAGGTTCCAACAAAACGTCCAAATTTTCCTATTTTGAAAATCCGTGTTTTCTCTCAACATGGTGTAACCGTAATATAGTTATGTATGACCCTATGCTTATTTTTTCTGGAGGAATTAAAGGCTATATAAGGATGAAACAAGATTTTTCATGAATTAAATAAATGTAGCATCAAGTAAACTTGGTATTCTAAATGAGGACATTGGGATGAGGAATCATATCTAGTTTCCAAGTTACATTAATTCAAGTATTTTTATTCGCTGTATTTGCTAGCAGCTAATTTAGGGTTTTCAATAGTGCGATTGGATAGTATATAGTGTTTGAAGACAACAAAATAAATATTAGATCGTTACTTGTTTTACTAACTCAATCTCATGATTATTTGCTAACCTCGCTGAGGTTATATGCATACTTTAGGATTCTCGAAACTGATTAATTTGTATATCAAACTCTTGAATTATGTGTTAATTCGAAGGAAACACATGGATTCATTTGATTTACTTATAATATCTTCATATATTTTGAAGAAAGAATTAAAACCTCTCAACAACTTTATGTTAAGTGTTAAAAAATTTAAGTGTGTGCAAAATATTTGATAATTTGACTCCAGAATTTTAAGCGGAATTAAAACTTTGAAACTTTTAAACTACAGTTTAATATTTAGTAAACAATTGGAACAATTTCACTATACTACACTGAAAACTTATATTTCTGTACGTCACGCAATTTTGAATTCAGAGACACAATGGTTTAGTCCATTAGCAAGCCATATAAATAAATAGATGGCTGTTAATGCAACATTCACTACAAGGAAGGCCACGCCCCTTGCTGCAACGTCTGGAATTAGATCACTAGTCATACATAGATGATCATACAATGTGTCACAGCACATGCACACACAGTGTCAGTGTCATTGTTCATGCCATTCAGAAATGTAGTTTCAACAAAGTATACTCACATTTACATAGTGTAGAACATGTTATTGAGACTTACCCTCTTGAACACAAACTTGCACACTTAATTTTGTATTATTTTTTACTGATTGTGAAAGGTATTCCGTACCAGCTATGGTACACAGTACTATTTATGCTAGTGCAGTATTATATTTAATAGAGTATTAAGCTATTAAATTCAACAATAATAATTAATGTTTGTTAATATAACCTTCCCTAATACTAGGCCTAAGTCTTCCAGAAGTTAATCTGTTAAAGCCAAGAAATACATTGATGACAGATTTTAAATTATAAATTATAGAGTAACATTATCACACACTTTGCACTTAGTTAAATACAGTACTTGCAATTTCTTAACACTTGCAGATTGGTTATTAAATTTCCGAGATATAGTTCTTGCTCCGAAATATATATATAACACAGCGATATAACACATATATATGTAACAGCGATTCAAATTGTTAATGTAGATTTGTGTTTAGTTATCATCTACAGGCGAACCTTCTCCTAACAGTCATCTTGGTTTCATATTCTTGGTGATGTTTAATTTATTACTGTGTTATTAATTGTTTTAAAAATGCTATTCACCCACAGCAGTTTAAATGTGAATGGATTTTGGCACAACTTACGTTCTTTGGTTACGAACTATTAATTTCTATAATTAATTAATTTATTCACTTATAAGTTCTGTTTGGACCAGATGGTAACTTACTTAGTATCCTAATATTGATCAGAAATCATCGGACTGATCGAAATTTAAATTCAAACTTGTAACGTATCTACACCGTAGTTGAGAAAAATATGCTGCTCCGGAGCTAGTTTTTCAGCGAAACAGAAGATGTTTAACTTGTCCTTAGACTCGCAGCCTTACCAAACTAGCTCCTCTAACTGTGTTTGCTCTCCAGAAGGTACAGTTCAACAGATTCCTTAAACAGTTGTCGGGATTCAGTTAGATCGCGACGAGTTTTTCTCGTCCGCTGCGCGCCGATGCTGATGCAGTCCCAGCGTGGTCGTCTAACAGATGGCTCGACTAGCGGCTCGGATGAACTGTTAGTGACAATTTACCGTCCACAGAAGCCAGTTTTTCAAGTTTATCTTTTCCATGAACCGACGGACGCGTCTATTACTCCATCATTGCGATCCCGAGCCGGTCTGTGCGACAGCTACCGGTCTGGAGCGTCGAGCTGAGATGTCAACCACTCGCAGATAGTTTAAACATTGTTGAGAGCAGTTAGATCTTGCTTCGAAATTTATTAACCTGTCGGGTTTTCCGATTTTTAAGTTAATTTCGCTGTTTAGTTTTTTTTCAATCAAGCACTCTTCCCACAGTAAAACATTCCCACTTGTAGCCTAAGTAGGGCTCAATATCACGGTAATATCCAGGTTGGAATGGTAAAATTATTAATTGCACACGTCATTTCTTTAGTTATGTTTTATATATTTAGACAAGTTATTTTCTAGCAAACATGTTAAGTTGTCAGGTTGGCTACTCTGTATGTTGGATAGGAATAGCGGCTTTCCTGTTCCTTCCATGATGGCCATTGAATGGTGCAGTGTGTATTTTAAGTTATAGTCTTAAATCAATAAAGTCTTTTGTATTGGCCAAGTTGAAAATTCTTATTGATCCCCATAAAATTGTGGAATATTAATTTCAGTAATTGATATATATGCTTTCCAACAAAAATTATCTAATAGTACAATAGTTGTGGATATGGTAACATTGACCTAACATTATTAGAAAACGATTTATATTAAATTCAATCCAGAATCTTTGCCTGTAAAAAAACTCACCAACAACAATGAATTGTGAAAATGTCAATCTATTTTCTGCTGGAACTGTTTAGGTAAAAACTGACTTTGTCGGCACACTTGGTTGTCAAACAATGATCCTAATAAAAACAGAGGAGAGCATCTCAATGCTGCCGGTGTCGACCCCGGGCGGGAGAGTAAATCACCGACGATGGTTCCTGGGGCGACGACCGAAGACAGAAGTAAAGGGTGCAGTAAATACCTCATCCCTTCCGGGTGCTGTCCCGCCCTTCTCGGTCAAAGCCCCTGCCTGTTTAGATAGCTCAGGTTTTTGCTCTGATCTAATATTTACAACACTTACTCTCTAAACAAATGTTTTTTCTAAGGGTTACGTTTTTGCTTTCACTTGGCTTTTCAAAGTCATAGTAAAAAATATCGACTCTTCCTGGAGTCGTGCTGCCAGAAGATTTCGATGGATAATGGTGTCTTTGTGGAAGAAAATTCATTTACATGGAGTTATTAAATAATAAGGAGTTCGGAATATTGTATGCTCTATCCCTATCCATAGCGTGATGTGTTTAGGTTAATTCATATTGATTCCGATTTTAAACCAACAAACTCAGAACTCCGTTGTCAGGGAGTTCTTCTGTGTAAATTGATTTTATTTGTAATATTTATCATCGATTGTTCAAGTTCTTTCCGATAACACATTTCATAGGGCACATCTTTTTATCTTATTTTATATCTTTATCGTGATACACGTGGAAAGCCACTTGGTATCTTAGAAACCGTGCAATAACGCTGTTTAATAAGCTCACTACAACACTTCAGCATCAGCATTCAGCTGGTGACCCCGTGTGCCGTCACTGGACGTACAGAAATAAAACGTTTAACAATGCTTGTTTGATGTAATTACTATGAGTTACAAACCTTTTAATTCAACCAATATAGCCTATGTTGTATTCTTATAAACTACACAAGCTATTAAAGTTTATAACTTTTCGAAATGTAGAGGGCTCTCGGGAGGTGAGAGGTTTGACGATACGTATCTGTTTACTTTTTAAAATTTTTATTCACTGTGTCACATGTTGAACTAGTTTTTAAATGAGAACACACAATCTAGAGTCCACTAGAAAAAATCTAAGAGGTATAATATCTTTGTGGGCTTGGAGAAATCTTAAAAAATTCCAAAAGTAAAATTATTCTTGGGGGATAATAGAAACTGTTTATATCACTGTATGTTAAAACCCTATACTGTGAATAAATATTACATATCAACAAACAAACACTACATGAACAAATAATTTTTTTTGTGTTAACCCGAAGATGGCGGATTTTCTGATCATCGAATTATTAGATTATAGGATTGTCAATCACTCGACAGTAGTCGACAGACTGCATATGGTAAATTTCTGATATAACTACATGAATCATGAATTATGTTTTATTCGAGCTAGTTTTTAAACTTGCACTCTATGGTGTATCCTATGAGAGCTCTCAAAACATTTAAATTCATTCTTTACATACTTTTTACCAAGAATTCACTAATTTTTTTATTACTAATAGGTGAAATCATTATAAATGTAAAAATCAATAAATAGAATAGGGCTAAGTTAATAGAAAGATTATTCCAGGGAATGTAATTTCCATCATGCAACGCTATTCAGTGTTGAACAGATTTCCACCAAGCACGCAGCGCAGTCTCGCCCACCTGTGCTGCACTCTGTCGGACCGGGGAGCGAGGGGGCGGCGCAGCGGATGCCTCGCTGCCCGAATGACGTTCATTGATGAAACTCATCAATTCGCAGTTTCCACGGCCCGGGCCCAAGGTCACGGTCCTGGGGGCGGAAGCACTTTCGCCTCTCTGTCCAGCATCTGCCCCCCGCTTCCTGACAAATGAAAGGGTAAGCGGGGTTGGGCAACATTTTGATTGCGTGGGGCGAACCCTTTTGCGATACCTGCACCTTTTCAATCTGGCGGCCCTTTAATGGGCCGCACCCTTTGTCAGCCAGGTAGACTAGACTCCTCTGACGCTACCTCCCCTGGATCTCAGGTATCCCATCTCACCCCCGCCACCCCCACCCACCCGGCAGAACTTCTCTCTTCCGTTCTCACGAAAACGCAAGTGTTTTCACTGTTTGCTCCGGTGAGGCTGTTTGTTTATTGTTTTTGTGCGATGGCTTGCGTCAATAAATGTAATATTCTCATTGGGTTTTCGAAAATGGAAGGTTTTCTACTGAAAGGACGTTTTGCTTTAATATACTTGCAACTCTCGTGAGAACAACAAATTTAAGTCTTATTATTGTTTATTAGATTATTGCGGACCTTTTCCATCACTGATTAGTAAAACAAATTCACGCAGCGTTTCGGGATCTGGAATCTGATCCCGTCTTCAGGGGGAAGATATTCCTAGAACTTAACAGAGTTAAAAATCAAACTTATGTTGACTTATGTTATAAATCGAACCTTTGGTCGCTGGTAAAAACATAAAATCAAAATATAAAATCTTAAAATGGATAATTAGGTCAATAAACCAAGTTGCAATTACAGGGGTGAGAAATGCACTGATGAAAAACTTAAGTGATGCGCTACTTCTTATTTAACCTTGTCCCAAGTTTGTTTAGTAGAGTTATCTGTTTTGTTTTAAGCAAACTTTATTTCATTATATTTCCTAGACTGATCCAATTGTGTGTATAATTTAAACGTCAACAATGTAAGCAGATTTTGAATTTTTAAATGGTCTTCTACATAGTTTTGGCTAGGCAGATTTCTTTCATTATTTTTAGGAAGTTCCCTCTTTTATATGTGCTTAATATTCTCCATAATTCAAAACATAGGCCTAAACTAAAAATAATAGGTATAGTATTCCATAAACAAAATTTATTTTCTTTTGTAAAAAGTCTTTACTTTTACACAATATTGTTCTTTAGTTGGATCTTAAGTTGGAGTAATCCTTCCATTCATTTTTATTATCAAATATATTTACCGATCTGAAAATATTTGGCCCTCCCTTAAACAAATATCATTAGTCAAATTTTCCCCATTACAGAAAAGTGTTCAGAATGGGACCAAATTTGGCTGGTAATGACGGGAGATGCGGAACATATGACGTGACTGTTGGTCGGATTGGCTGGGTAAATGATAGTCGGACGCACGTCACTGCCGCTCGTGATCACGTGATCACAGTGGTTAGCGGAGCGTCCGCGGAAACGCGCGGCGGCGCTGCGGTCGTGGACCCGGTGAACTTTCGTGGTTCCTCCGTCTCCACTCCACGGACACGGAACGCCGGGCCACGGACCGAGGCAAGCGTAGAAGATGATGCCTCCACCAGTTAGGACACAAAATCATTGTCTTCAATCTTGTCAATGTATGCTTAGTAAATTATTTTTGGACTTTTATTTAATACTAATTACAACAAATTAAAAAGTGTATCTTAATTACTCTTACTCCCAGTAACCGTGATAAGAAGACGAATACTTGATATATAATCTAAGAACAATTTTTCTCTATCTTCCACGTCTCTCTCAGTACGTTAGATCCAAATCCGCCTTCACATGGCTCCACCATTATTGACATTGTCATCCTCTGTCTATGGGGATAGCCTCATTGCGCACAGCGGTCAGAAAACTGTCAAACTTTGGGGCATCATTGCGCACACGGTCAAAAACGAAACTTGTAGTCCCGTTCCTATGTTAAATAAATAGAGTAGCAATATATGCTATATATTTATATAGCTGCATATTTAAACTTCAAATTGTTTCATTTCACTGATATAATAGTTATAATTTATGGATCTATTATTTTAGCAAAATTATAATTATCTACCAATATAAACTTTATTTTATAATTACTGTGTGACATATATGCATAAATGTTATAATTGTACGTGTATTAAGGTATTATTGCTTCATAATCTAATCTTTCCTTCCTTCAGCTCTGTTTAGATTTTTTCCAAAAACTGTATTCTTTTTTTGTACTTTACATTAGTTTGCTTTCTAGGAGTCAACGTGTTAAATGTTACATATGTAGAAGTTTGAACATTTTTTAAAGCTTTATAAAAAGAAAATTTTTTGGTTTGGAAGCATTGAAACGCTTCCCGAAAGCCGAGTGAAAGGATTCGCATCCGTTTGTTGTTCGTTCATGAGAAAGATTGGTGGATGCCCACAGCTGAGGAGGGAATCGACAATTCTCAGATACATAATTGTCAACAATGTAATCTGCAAACTTAGTGGCCTCGACTGGTTCGGTACTCATTAGATCTTCAACGAAGGCTTCTTCACAACAACGAAGAAAAATCTTCACTTACAAACGTTTTAACGAAGGGTAAAATAATTTCTCTTAAAAACACGAATACAATTGTTTTAAAAGGACAGACAATATTATGTGGTCACAGAGTTTTATATCTCCACTTAATTTAATATTCTTCGTGTAAATGATCTTTGGTTTCGGGTCGAGCGGCCCAGCGGCCGGTGCGGCGCCGGTGCGCCGCCGCGGAGGGTCGGGCAAAACTGACCGTGTGCGCAATGATGCTCGACCCACGGGAGGCCATAAAACTGACCCTTGTCAAAAACTTGACCGCTGTGCGCAATCAGGGTAAGCCCTCTGTCTATACTTGTCTTTCTTTCGGATTCCTCATTACCAATGGATTAAACATATTGTTCTCTTTTCTCAAACCGAATGCTTAGCACACTTGATTCTTCTAACTTACATTCGCAAACCTATATCCAGATCTATATAAAGTTCTCTTACTTCTTTGGTATGCATCCCCTTCACTCTCCATCTTCAAAGATTGGAGCATAATAATTTAGCCAAACAAAGAAAGTGACTTTAACTACAAGCTTCACTAATAATCTCGTTATCAATAATATTCAAATGGGAAAATATTTGAGGGCTTTTATGGCCCTTCCATTTGAAATGATATTTACCAATTTACTTTGGAAACAAACTCACCTCGAGCTCTATTCAGTTATACCCAAATAATTAAAATCAGTTGGAAAATGTAAAAAAAGTCCCTTGTACAAAACACGTTTAAGGAGTTTCAGGTATTATAATAAATATGTATTATAAATATGTATATATTGTCGTGTTAGAGACTATTTATGTTGTATACGAAACTGATCTTAAAATAATAATCCTATACTATAATACGAGGAAAATCTGAAGGGTTGTGTGTTCCACGATCTCGAAATCTAGCTGTTAGATTTTGCTTAAAGTTTGCATTAAAGAGTGTTTTGGCCCAAAAATAAGTTTAGAAACAGCCTCAACCCCAGGAAAAATCGAATTTGGTCTAAAATTAAGTTTTAAAATTGTAATTTTTAACATTAGTCTTATGGGTTGCTATTTTGGTAACAAAATAACAACGAAATGTAAACAAAAAGAAAGAAACATTAATGTTAAGCAGACTTTTTGAAACAGCTGTTAACCGTGAAGCGGTATAGTTGGTTGTGGGTTAAATGTAATTGCTTTTTTACCTTGACACTATAACAAAAGTGAATAAAAACCAACGAGCAAGGCTCGGTTAACCTGGTACTCCTATACTATAATACGAGCAATGTCTGAAGGGATGTGTGTTCCACGATCTCGAAATCTAGCGGATAGATTTTGCTTAAACGTTTCATTTAAGAGTGTTTTGGCCCAAAAATAAGTTTAGAAACAGTCTCAATCTCAGGAAAAATCGAATTTGGTCTAAATTTAAGCTTAAAAATCGTAGTTTTTATCATTGGTCTTATGGGTTGCTATTTTGGTAACGAAATAACAACCAAAAGTAAACAAAAGTAAAGGAACATTAATTTTAGTTTTCAACAGCTGTTATCTAGGAAGAGTCTGGTGCAGATTGGAAGCTTGATTACCATGACACTATAACAAAAGTGAACTAAAACGAACGAGCAAGGCTCGGTTAACCTGGTACTAATAACTGAAAAGGAGAACGTTGCCAAGAGCCCTGGTGGCGCAGTTGCTCACTGTGAGCGCTAGAGCGCGGAGTGGCGCAGGCGCAGGACACCGCGAGTCGTTGACCCTAGGCGGAAACCCGGCAGAGGAAGAAGACGTGATAAACGGAACGGAGCGAAATGAATTACGATCCTTCAAGTGAAGCGAAATCATCCCGTGGTCGGGTTGCGGTTTTTGTGCGTGTGATGGTCCCGATGTCCCACAATAGCGCCAGTTTTGGCGCACCATGCGCGACGGTCATTTGGTTATCGTTGAGGGAGGGGAGGGTTCGATTTGACTTCACGCCTCTGCAATGTCTGCACAGTGGCATCTTAATGTGGCCGACTGAGACAGTTATGTTGTGGTAGCGCCATCTGTAATGACATCGTTAAAGTCTCCCGTTCTCTGTTTCATTATTTTTTTTACAGTTATGCTTCAGCTAACGAATTAAAATTGCAAAATGTTTGCTATGTTTTAAGAATTTTTTGCGTAATGTTATTCTGGATGTACTTGAAAGTAATAAAATAAATATTATTGATCGTAAGGCTTAAGTATTGGTATTTCTCCTGTAAAATTAAAGCTTTGTATTCGTAACAAAATTACAACAGTACTTTTTATTTCTTTAAAGATTATAACGCTCTAAAGGAACTTTAATTTTCTTTTTTTGCAAACATAGTGCCAATGTCGTGTTTTTTACTTCTTCTATTCATTGTTTGAAATTAAATATCGCAATAAAACCACATGTAATTTTGAAATGTTAAGACTTTTACGTTAGACAAAAAATTCATATATTTCTAGAAGCAAAAAGAGTATATAATAAGAAGAATAACCTGAATTTAAGAAATTTTATTAAAAGCCACAAGAGAGAATTTCTCAACTGATCAATTGAATAAAATGATTTTTTCTTAAATTTGATCAGTAAAAAATACAACCTTCCACCATCATGAACGCAAACTACGCAAGCGATAATTCTTTTCACATTTTGCTTGGGTTATGTAAAACTCTGCAACTAATTACCCCCTTAAACAAATATTGCAAAGCAAGCTGTAGTGTGAATTTGAACATTTTAATTTATTTCTGAAATTTACTTAATCCTGATAAACACTGTTTGGCGGTGTCCAATCAGAAACTAAGAAAAACTCTTTACTGTACCAATTTGAAAACAGTAGTCTGTTTGGCGGGAAAAAAGAAAATCCATTACACTTTATACTGCCGGATACATAGTAAATAGTTTTACCTTTAAAATATCCTTTCATGTACATAGTGGGTGAGTGCCTCAGTATAATAAAAAAGTGTAATACGTAAAATAAATAATACAAATTACGAATATCAAATTTATTAGTGACACCATTGTGATGCGGTTGCACTTGCGACTCAGGTTGTGTCTCCCCCATGACTGCGAAGGTCGATGTCTAGGTTGAAGCTGAAGAATGCGTAGAGACGTCTATAGGCTACATTTCAGAAACTGGTTCAATTCGGGCCTCCAGTGGTTGGGGACTCAATCTCAAAATTCAGTTGCAGAATAACAATATTCTACGGTCCATGAAACATACCAAAGAATTCATTGTAGAATGTTTAATTTGGTAATAAACTCTTCTGTGTTCTGAAAAACTTATTTTGTTAAAGTTTTATTTTAAATAGATAAAGTATTACGAAAGTGACTAAAAATCTTCTTTTCCAATATAACCATTTCCGTTTCTAAAACAGGTTAACAAGTTTTAAGCTTATAATCACTCTTGATTCCAACCATCATTTAAAAAAACTATTTTTACTTAAACATAAAAATGTTGTAAATTTTACTCGAATGTTTAAAGTTCTGCAGCAACGCCTTGGCAGTTACGTTACAGTACTGGCCGGTTGGCTGCAGCACTGTTTAATGAGCTTTTGTCTCTTGCATTCACAGTACATCAACGATGGTTCAGGAATTTAATCTTACATAATGTTTAATACGAAAACTTACATGTGAAGCTCACTTTCCTGATTAATACTTTTAACTTTTAAAAAATATTTATTAAATAAGTGATAGTTTAGACGTGATGCCCACTTGTTATACGTTTACCATAAGTTATTCAAAATAATCTCGTTTGTTTTTCTTGTTATGTAAACAGATAAAACTTGCCATTTTCGCAAAACATATTTGAATTGATTAAAGGATTGGGTTTCGACCAAACTGTCTGAAGAGTCTGCCAGTTGTTCATCTTACTTGAGGACAACAGCGACTATATGTATAACTAGTGGCTCATAGGGGCAAAAGCCCCTAATCATAAAATTAAAATAGCATGAACGATAGTGTATGACAATTTCTTCCACTACGAAGGTTTCCAGAAAATTTAATTTTAATTTGCGGTATATAATATTTTAAAAATAACGTTTGAACAGACCATTCGCCCCCAAATACTCTTATCAATCCTGTACTATTAGGCCACTCGTTTGTAAATATATGCTCTATTTTGTCTGTTGTTAAACTTATATCGATCTATGAAAAATAAGTTTTGAAATAAATCATAGTCTCTTAATAATTGAGCTATGACGGATTTTAATATAACATAGAAACACGGCAATAAAAAAAAAAAAAAAAAAAGAAACTACGACGGATGTTCTGCACCTATTTCAGAGTCAATAAACTTTCTATATATACTTTGTATCGTACCTATCTAATTGTCTAGTTTGTCGTAAAATTGAATTGATTTTTTGGCTCCTGCCAGATTTTTTTTTTTTAATTTTTTGGTCACCAAAGTTAAACACAGCACCTCAAAGTGCATCTTCACTTGCTGTCAATATTCGTCCCTCCTAATCAAAACTCTTGATTTAGTGTAAACAAAGCAGATTTTTAAAAAATCTCTGCATGGAAAATGTGTAAGAAGAACCTTTAATAAAATAATCATTTTTATATATTTCCCATTTTGTCGTGAAGTTTTTTACCTGCTGCATTTTTCTCTAGTAAGTACGACAAACGTCTTTGATTTTAACTCGTCTTCTATAATCCTAAAATATATGAAATGACTAAAAGGTTTCTGGGAAAATTCAGCTAACAGAATACCAAAACTTCACTGACTGATAAACTTTAAGTATCAATTAATGTATCATCATCATTCAATATGATCATTTGACAATTTTCGCCTTAAAATAAAACCAAAACATATTTTAATAGAAATAATGTAGGTGTTTCTCAAACCACAATTCATCGCCCATTGCATTTCTATCACGATCAGAACGTATTTTATGGTTTGCAACACGCTCAGGTTTTTTTTTTACAATTTAAATAGTAACAACAGTAAAATCAGCAGTCAATTTGTAATGGTATGTATAAGGTTAACTCTCCTAGTAGAATTTTAGTCGCTCAAAGCCACAAAACGTACTACTATAGTCAATGAATACAGAGACTTTTAAAAAGAACATATCCCATGTTAAATATTCTGTCGTTTTCTTAGTTGGGCAACTCACCACCAGGTAGCATCGGAGTGCTGGCTGTTATAACAACGACTACAAATCCCCCAGTCTTTTATATAAATTGGGCCACTCACCACCTTTAGCTTGAGCGGTGGCTGTCCCAACCAGCGAACACCGCGAACAACTGGCTGTTCCAATTGCACTTCATGCCCCCTCCAGCAACCACCGTGTGAGCGGCAATTTTAGTAGTATTTGGATTCGAAATGTAATACATAATCAAAATATTTAGATTTTATAGCCCTTCAAACCTTTTTCGTATGGCCTAGGAAGGTGTAATCAAAGGCGAGCACCATTGTTGGAATTGCGCTAATTCCTCAGTAGCACCGTGTGTAACGGGGGGGGATACATATAATGGAACACCGCGGGAGTACGGCGCGCGCTGTCTCTTGGTGAGTTGCCCAAATACCGAATCTAGCAGAATAAAGCCATGTGTTCTTCTTAAAAAAGTCTCAGTATTCCAGTCTATATACCACTATAGAGTATTCCTGTCTCAGTATTCCACTCTAGGGTTCATTTTTGTCATTTGGCTATGAATAGTTCTTTACTCAATATTGTCATCTGTCTCTCGTTTTAAAATAAAACCAAAACATATGTTTAAATTTACACAAAGAAGAAATTTTTCGAATCCCCATGCTATTTTTAAGGAGGACGTTTTACTATATTTCTCATATCCTTGTAACTTTATGGATACGCTTTATGGGACCGAAACCTTTACTTTGAGACCCACCCCTAACATCTTCCTGCGATTTGTGAAACGCCCACAATTTTGCCCGAGAAATTTCGCTAACAGAATTGTATATATAGATTGCTTCTCTTGGTGTGAATTATTTTATTATCTTCACTCAATGTTATCATCTGTGTCCCATTTTGAAATTAAACCATAACACATGTTCTAATGTATACAAAGCAGACGTTTTTCGAATCCCCATGCTATTCTTATGGAGGACGTTTTTCGTGATTTCTCATTTCCTGTTAACATTATGGACACACCGATAGTTTTCCCTCGTGCATGGGACCGAGACCTTTAATTTGAGGCCCCTCCCATCTTCGTGCGATCTGTAGAACGCTCACAATTTTGCTCAAGAAATATCGCTTACAGAATCTATATCTATAAAAGGCAAAGCCCTCACTCACTCACTGACTCACTGACTCACTCATCACTAATTCTCCAACTTCCCGACTAGCTAGAGTACTGAAATTTGGTATACTCATTCTTTAGGCTTAAAATAGGAAAGTCTGACTATTTTCATATTAATATTCACAAAGGGCTACGCCCTAGACGTCCTCAAAGTTACCATGTTATTCTTATGGGAATTAAGTTTGTTTACATCTACCACATGATCATTCATTCAAGAAAATGCTTATAACTATAGAAGTAACCAGCTGTGAGATATAATGTTTATTTATGTTTAACCGTTTAACCTTTTATGCTGGAAATTGAACTTTTTAGCAAATAATGGAGCTTGAATTCTTAGCTGACGGTCAAACTAAATCTACTTTCCGCGTGGTCCACATGCCTCCCGATGGTTCATGCCTATTTCATTCAATCAGCTACTTGGTCTATAAAAGGAAATCGAACCATTGTAGCCAGTATGTCAGGGGTAGAATTGTCGAACATGTTCTGAACAACTTCGGAAGGCTTGGAGTTTGGACCCACAGTAACACCGGGGACAACCCCACACAGCACAAGATGTCCTGAGGATATCCTGATCTGGTCCCACATTTCCCAGCCAGATCCCGGGAAATAGGGATGTCCCTGGAACATCCTGTGAACATTGCTCTAAAGGATGTAATATCCCTGTAAATCCCAAACAGATCCCGGGAAATAGCGATGTCTCTGGAATATCCTGTGCACATTACCCTCAGGGATGTTATATCCCTGTAAATCCCATAGAAATCCTGGAGATGTTGAATGTTCCTGGGGATGTCCCGAGGATATTAACGCAGAATATCAGAATAAGTTTAACAATAATTACTTGTAAATGTTTTTTATGAAGTTATAACTAACAAAGTTAAAAATACAAAGAATTAGCGTTGTACTGTCTAATATTTATATTAGTTTTATATTTAATATTTATATATAATATTTATATTAGCCGTCATTTAAGCAATATTAAAATATAATATACTTCAAGTTAACTCCTTAGGCTATCTGTAATTTAGGGGTGACCTGACAAAATAATTTTCCCCGTGTTAAAAAACTATAAAAAATGTATTAGGTCATTATTATTACGAAATTGATAATTATTTGCAGAAATCCTTTGTTGTATATAAGTTATCCCATTAAAATCCACATAGAAACTCCACGTATGAACTCCCAGGAAACTTCCACAGGTGAAATACTGGTATGAAAAGTATAAAATTATAAGAAAATAAAGTAAAAAAAAAATAATAATAAAAATAGACAAGTGATTGTGTACTGTATAAGTTACAACGAAATGGTAAATAACGTGTCAGCGTTGATATCCTGTATTAGTATATTATATGACAATCTACAGGAACTTCATGAGAACTTTCGCCAAGTTATAATACCAGTAAGAACGGGATAAAATTAAGAGAATGATAAACATACAAATAAAGTTAAAAAATAGACTAGTGATATTGTTTAGGCCATGAATAAGTGACAACGAAATTTTAAATAACGTGTCTGCGTCGATATCCTATGTTTATATCCTAAGGCAATCCGCAGGAACTCCCAGAGGGAACTTTCCGCCGGGATAAAATTTAAAGGCTGGCAAGAAGTCCTCAGGATATCCTATTTTGGCCCCGCATATCCCAGTAAAATACCGCTACATAGGGAATATCCCTGGGATCTCCTCTGTACATTATCCTCAGGGATGTAATAACCCTGTGTAATTCCATAAAAGCCTATCAAGGAAATGACATCTTCCCGGGGATATCCCTAGGATGTCAACGTACAATATATAAATAACGTGTAATTTTAAATTAGTTTGTTACAATTAACAAGTAAAATAGTTGAAAAGTACGGGTGACAACATAGGGCGTAGGATTTCATTATGTATAATAATAATTAGTTTAGGCGAAATAGGAAAAATTACACTTATTAAGTTAATTTCTGAATTTTGGAATGATTTCTTCAAATTTATATGAATTACGGAAAATCCCCTTGTTAACACAAAAATTGTTAACTTACATTTTAATTAATTATGAAATTAATAACATTTTGCGTTGATATCCAGTGTCTAGATCCCACAACAATCCGCAGGAACTCACAGGGAACTTTTTGACGGGATACAATATTAAAAGGCTAAAATTTTTTTTAAATAAATACACAATCGAATAACTTAACAAGCTAACTAACTAAATAACTGTTACTAAGTGACAACGAAATTTTAAATAACGTGTCTGTTTCGATATCCTATGTTTATATCCTAAGGCAATCCGCAGGAACTCCCAGAGGAAACTTTCCGCCGGGATAAAATTTAAAGGCTGGCAAGAAGTCCTCAGGATATCCTATTTTGGCCCAGCATATCCCAGTAAAATACCGCTACATAGGGAATATCCCTGGGATCTCCTCTGTACATTATCCTCAGGGATGTAATAACCCTGTGTAATTCCATAAAAGCCTATCAAGGAAATGACATCTTCCCGGGGATATCCCTAGGATGTCAACGTAGAATATATAAATAACGTGTAATTTTAAATTAGTTTGTTACAATTAACAAGTAAAATAGTTGAAAAGTACGGGTGACAACATAGGGCGTAGGATTTCATTATGTGTAATAATAATTAGTTTAGGCGAAATAGGAAAAATTACACTTATTAAGTTAATTTCTGGATTTTGGAATGATTTCTTCAAATTTATATGAATTACGGAAAATCCCCTTGTTAACACAAAAATTGTTAACTTACATTTTAATTAATTAAGAAATTAATAACATTTTGCGTCGATATCCAGTGTCTAGATCCCACAACAATCCGCAGGAACTCACAGGGAACTTTTTGATGGGATACAATATTAAAAGGCTAATTTTTTTTTTAATAAATACACAATCGAATAACTTAACAAGCTAACTAACTAAATAACTGTTACTAATATAAATGCAATAGTACTAATAATAAAATATGTGGCATATCTAAGTTAGTGTCTACTCATCCCACCACAATCCGCAGGAACCCCTAGGGAGCTTTCCGCCGACATGAAATATAAATAAAAGCTACATCCATATTATTTATACAATTTCAATGTAAGTGTTTTAAAGCTGCAATTGATTTTATTCTTTTTAATTAAAGAACTTTTATGTAGTTGATGTAATTTATTTTCCAGCGTTGATATGAACTGGATACCCTAAGAATATCCCGGTAGGAATTTTCTACTTCGAATGTTCGATTCACCGGTAGAGCTGCTGCAACGTTTTATTAATACTGTACGCAGTGAATAGTGAATAGTATCTGAACATATCGCACGGAAGTTGTATCGATTGTTTTAGTTTAAAAAATGATTTAAATTAAAGATCAGAAGTTTTTGTTTTATTTATTTATTCCTCATTTTACGCTATTTGTCAGCGTTTATATTACCAATTTTCATGTTATTACGCTACACAGAATGTAACTTATTGCAATTTTCGATAACCTAACGATATGGACTAACGCTTGTTCCGAATGGTGTTCTGCGGCTGCGCACATGCATGCATTCATCCGGCAAACTGCTCAGTTCAACTGAACAACTCAAACCCTACAATTACGTGTACTATAATAAACTATAATAAAGTGCTAAAATAAAAAATATTTATATTTGTAAAAGTCTTTTGGGTGAGCTTGGCGTCTTTCTAGGCAGCAACTGTAGTATGCCTATCGCCTGAATTTCATCACTGACTCTGCTGTGATTCAAGTCGTATTCCGCCATTATTCCGGTAGCGGTAGCGTACATGTTAACAATGTAAACGTAAAGACTTGGATTAATGTTCTTTGTCTTTTCAAGTCTTTGTCATTTTGATTTAGCCTTAAGTTAAGCTTTTTTATTATTGGCGTTCTCACCGCTTTACTTCCTAGGTGATTCGTGATTTCCTTAGGCCTAGGCTTAATGTGCTTTGCTTTTGATATTTTGAGTTGGCAGTGGCGGCGGTTAGGCCTGTTTTGCCCTTTGCCGTGCACCGCTTTGCTTGGGTGCTTCTTGATTCCGTCTGTGAACTAGGTGAGTACCTAATGAATAAGTTATGAAATATTTAGTCTGTTGATATTTGTCTATAGCAAGTAGGTCTAATCTCTGTAATAATCTGAATGAAGGTAATGTTAGGTTAGTTTTAGGGTTATGGGCAGGTAGCCTAGGTATAACTCTGGGAAAGCAAAGTGATTCATCACATTCTTCTCTAGATGTTCAGTTACGGTAGGCCTATAAATTTCTCTGTTAAATGTTCCAAGAGGGTTAACACAATTTTGATTTAATAAATTATGGCTGCACTTCCGCAGACGCCCGGTGGAACTATCGAATGAAAATTATCGATTGATTTGATTGATTTATCGACTGAAAGTTATTGAGATGTATCTTACAATTAAATTTATCCTTAATTCATGTATAAAAATATCGGGTTCTGAAAAGATCGGTAACCCCTTGAACATCTGTTATCACTCCAAACATAGAATTGTCATGGAGGGCCATACAAAGTAGGCCTAATTGAAAACAGGACTCAAATCATCTTAACATCTAGCCGAACGCATCTAGGCCTAGCTGAATACCTCTTTAAAAGAAACGTTTAAATGTCGGCAGCTGATCCATTTTTCATTTTTTTAATGCCACAAAAAGTCTAGTTTAATTGAAAAAGAGGGGTGCCTTCTTCATAATATAAGAGGTTTTTTAAAAGTTAAATATTTTGTTATTTTTTTATTTATTTACAGTATTTATTTTTTTTTTTGTTAAAATTTCTACTGTAGGTTATAATGAACCTAATCATGTTTGGTGTTTATACTTTTTAATCAACTTAGTTAACTTACAATATAATAAAATCTTTGCTAAAAACTTTAAGCCTACTTTATTTATAAAACTAGCCTACCATATGATACATTGAGTTACAAATAACCTAGGCCTATATTCATAAAAGATACAATAACTTACCGTTTGAATACAACCAATATATTAATCGACTCGTTCGATAATTTTCATTCGATAGTTCCACCAGGAATCTGCGGAAGTACAGCCTAAATTGTTAAGGGCATAAGTTAACTAGCACTAGGTGAAGGGTGTCAAAGTCTAGTTTCAAAGGCTAGGCTTATATGGTGCTTTGTTTGAGATTTTGAATCAATCTCTGATGATGCAAGAGCCACTTACTAAAATACTAGGGTTAACATTCATCCTCTTTTCCTCGGACATGTTCTCTAAATAAAATCCCAGCAGATTTTTTAGAAACCCTTCATTTGTCCAGCTTTGGAAGCAGCCAACTGAATATATCTGTATTTAACTTATGTTTTTACCGAGTCCTATAGTGGTTTTAACTTAGACCTACTGGCGAAACTTCGTTGTCCGACTCCACCGTTATTATCGATGTGGAAATTTCGATAATTGCGATAGTATTGCTATTCTATCGATGACACAATTATACGATAGTATTACGATTTTATCACCTGATTAGTCTTGTTCTAAATTAATTAAAACCAAAACATACCTTTTGACAGTAAAACAAATTGCAAACGAAACAAGTATTAGGTGAAAATGAAAATGAAAATAAAAATAAAAACTCAAAGATCAACACAAAATAAACTAGGCCTAAACCTATCTTATTTGTGAGAAGAAGCAGACTTCGATAAACCTAAAATGGTGTCACATAATGCTGCCAAATACGAATCAGAAAAGTATTTTTTGCTATTGTATTGAGGGAATAAGGGTTTTAAGTTAAATGTTTCCAAACACCATTGATTTGGTTGTAATAAACATTGCTGTCAGTAAAAGTGACCGAGGTTTACGGCTAGATTGTTAGGTTAGATTATTATTATAATGCATATCTTAGCTCAATAGCGTTGTTGATACGATTGTTTTCACTACACAATTTTAATTGCAACTATCAAAATTTCCACATCGATAATAACGGTGGAGCAGGATAACGAAGTTTCGCCGACCTACTTTGTTCAGATCGTTACGGTATTAAACCATCATTTAGTTTGTACAGAATGTTTAATGTAGCCTAGGTGATTATTTAAAAAGTAATCAACTTAGGCCCTACCATTTTTACTTTTTGCTCCATAAAGGGTAAAAAATTGAAAACAGGACAATTGCTGTCCCCAGCTACTTTTCTCTCTTTTGTCATGTAGGCTATTCCCTACCCCAAATAGGTTTAAAATAATTTACCATACTTTATTTAAAAATGTCTAGGTTTTTTATTATAGGATAAAAGAAAAGTATGTTTGAAAAGTTCATGTCACCTGGTTTTAGTGCAAAATCCCTGTCCCCAGTCTTAGAAATTGAATACAAAAGCTCATATTTTTGGTCTATTTAAAGGTTATATAATAGATAGGTTTTAAAATAGAAATATTTCAGTGTAGAATTTACATTGTTTTATTGGGTAATGAGATGTTCAGAGATCCTGAAATCATGACCACAAATTTATTGAGTTCTATTTGAGCTTCTTTAACAACCTATATATTCATAATACATCATATTTCTATCACTTGAGTATTAATGGGCATCTAGCCTAAAAGGCTAATGGAATAATAATTATTATAATAATTTCAAAATATCCTTGTAAAAAACTAAAGATTATGTGTGTGACCCATATTACACAAAAACTAGTGGTAAAATTTCTCTTCTTGTAATAAATAATGTTATTAATTTATTCCAATGTTAATAATATCATTTAAATCAACTGCAAAGACCAAACATTCAAACAAAGTAAGATTTATTATCATAGGTAATTATTGATTTTTTAAGGCGCTGGCGACAGCAATTGTCCTGTTTTCAAGTTTTTACCCTAAACCAGTTCTTAGGTTAAGTCTTATTTCTTTTAATTTTAGTCAGATGTCAGCGCCAGTAGGCCTAGTAGGGTCATATTCATTGTTGTCAGCAACATTTTAACCCTTTGATTGCTAGGGTATGATAGCCTATATCGTTGACCGTCTTATTCCGTAGAAGTGGTAAGCAAGGATATATCGTGCCTCGCCTTTCATTTGAAATGTTCGAAGCAACAATATATCGTCTTGCTGAAAAAATATCGATACGGCAGACTTAAACATGAATATTGGTTGACTCAATTGTTATTTCGAAACACCGACGATTTAATTTGATTTTCCATAACTTACGATCGTGATACAAAATATCGTTGTCTATCACTTTTTGGTTAAAATTTTTTTAAGGCCTATATTAAACTTAAATTTTTAGCTAATGTTAATGCGCTTGTTGCTCGGGCACTTTGCCGTTGTAGTACTCTACGGAAGTTATATGATTAATTCCCCAGGATTTTTCAAAAGTTATGTAATATTTTTTTATCACTCGAAGTGTTAAGTAACCGCGAGTAAGTTAAGGTTATGATTTACCAGAGATGTAAGAGGCCTAGGTTAATGGGTTTTGATTCGCTACTCAGGGTTAGTTTTATCTAAATAATTGGATTAGATGTTAGTGCCTAAGAGGCAAAGGCTTTTATTGAGAGTTTTAAGTCACTGATTGTGAAAGTAACTGAGCCTCGTGTTTGTTAAAAGCGTATTGTACTGAAAATTCTCATTGAAAGTTTTGAAAATTCTCCTACACTAAAAAACTAAAAGATTTTTTTTACAAATTGTATTTGCATTTAGTCTTATTTAAATTTAATCTGGAATCTCCCCTTTATGGAAAGTTTTTTAATGTTTGCTTGTTCATACAGTGTTTTAATTTAATTAATTAAATGAGTAGCATTAACTTAATTAGGCTAGAACTATGTTCTCAAGACATTTTCCAATTTTTTTAGCACTTGTTTGGTTGGGAGGGGAGTGTCAGAAAGTAAAATTTTTATGAATCAATAAGCCGACTCACGAGTGTTGAAGACCTAAGTTTACTTGTGTTGTAATCTTTGGGTAGATCATATGGTAACCCTACATATATTTGTGTTTAGTAAACTTACTTACAAAATTTTATCATACTTATTTTTGACTTAATTATATCATGTAAACTACCAACTTTAGATAAGCTCAGTGTGAGGGATATATTTTTATTAATTCTCTGATTCTTTCTTTAAGCAGGTATTACGGAAACAATAAACGCCCATTAATTCCTAAGACGGAGAGCTATTTATAAAAATGACAGTGTGCGAAACTGAACAATATTTGAATCAAAGTTCTACTTAATTAAACGAACAGACAAATTAGACTACAATCATAGCATGAGGGATGCAGTGGCACGGGGGGTATAGGGAATTGAGGCACGTTTTAGGATTGGGGGTACAAAGAGAGCACGGAGAAGGAACGACGGTCATGGGGGTATGGGAGCATTGGGGCACTTGAGCTTGGGGGAAACGAGTAGCACGGGGGAGGCATGGTGAACAGAGGGGGCATGAGAGGGTCCACGGAAGTACGAGGAAGATCGAAGGTCATGGGGGTATGGGGGCTTAGGAGCTTGGGAGGGTACAAGGTGTATGAGGGGCTTTGATCGCAAGGAGGTAGTAAACATGGGGTGGGGCACATGGAAGGCATGGTGGACATGGGGGGCCCGGGGAAGAACGGTGGGCACGGAAGCACGGCAGTATGGCGTCACATGGGCACAGGGGTGTGTACTGGGGTGCGGGGCATGGGGGGCATGCGGGCCCCGGGGCATTGGGATGTACTGGTAGCACAGGGTATGCGGGGAAACGGTGGAGGCGTGGGGATTTCGGGGTATATGGGGGTCACAGGAGGCTGGGTGAATGGCGGCATATGGGTTTCTGTCTGATACAGGAGTTTACAGTACATTTGGGCTAATAACTATTTTCTCATGTTGTATATTTTTGTCTGGCACTATAATGGTGCAATAAATTTTCTTTTTTTCACAAAATAAACTACTTAATTTTAATGCAGGGGAGATTGTTGGTTTATTGCTGATATGATACCGCCCAAAAATTTTATGAATATTAAGTAATATTTTAATAAAAAATCCAAGCTTATAAATTCACATTACAGCTTGAAAAGAAATACAGTAACTTAATTGTGCAAGAAGGTGATAAATTAAAACTTACTTTTGGAGATAACATCACCAATTTGGATTTGTAGGGGATTTGCCCCTACAAGCCCCTAGTGAGATTTGTAATTATATATTTGAACATTATTTGTTCCCCCACTTTGGTAGGCCTACATTTAACTAGAGACAAGCTTTGTCTAGAATTCAAATTTTTGAGATTCAAACCATCTTACGACAAGTACCGTATGGCGTGTCCTCTTTTTCATCACGGAGAATATGGTAACCCTAAGATAGACACTTTTACCGGCAATAGTTTTTTATTTTTGTTATTACCAATGTTTGCAATTTTATGTTCAGGCCTAGGCCTTTCTATTCATGTATGTCCATTCGTATTGTTGTAATACAGGCTAGTATTACAGTTAAACGACTAATGCTATTATCGATGGTTCCATTAGCGTAGGCCACCCCGATTTCAATAATATAATCATATATTAGGCCTATTCCCAACATTCTTAACTTATATTTATTGTTAAAAATTACTGTCATTTATGAACTATCTTAAGCTTAGTGGATGACCAATCGAAATATTTGAAAATCTGGTTAAAGGGACTGTCGACTTAGTCATAAATTCCATTTCTCTGGCACTCAATTGAGGAATTATCTCCAGATTATCTTTGTAGATGTGGTGTTTCCAGATACAGATGAAGTAGTGTGTACGGTACTATATTGACTAAATTTTATCAGTGACAGGTATTTATGGATATATATGCTTTTTACCAATATATATCCATGATATACTGCCTGTGATATACCACCACGTCACCGGTGGTCACGGACCCCATCAGCCACTACTTCCTCAAGAGTCCCAGCCACTGCTTCATGTTGGGTTTATTTTGCAGCTATGAGGCGAGGAGGGTCCAGGATGAGCGGCGGCGTGGAGCTTGTGATATCACCGGTGGTTGCGAACCCCATCAGCCACTACTTCCACCAGAGTCCCGGCTACTGCTTCATGCTTGGCTGGTTTCTTTTGCAGCTGTGAGGCGAGGAGGGTCCAGGATGAGCGGCGGCGTGGAGCTTGTGATATCACCGGTGGTTGCGAACCCCATCAGCCACTACTTCCACCAGAGTCCCGGCTACTGCTTCATGCTTGGCTGGTTTCTTTTGCAGCTGTGAGGCGAGGAGGGTCCAGGATGAGCGGCGGCGTGGAGCTTGTGATATCACCGGTGGTTGCGAACCCCATCAGCCACTACTTCCACCAGAGTCCCGGCTACTGCTTCATGCTTGGCTGGTTTCTTTTGCAGCTGTGAGGCGAGGAGGGTCCAGGATGAGCGACGGTGTGGAGCTGCTAACGTCACCGGGGGTCACGGACCCCATCAGCCACTACTTCCACCAGAGTCCCGGCAACTGCTTCATGCTTGGTTTCTTTTGCAGCTGTGAGGCGAGGAAGGTCCAGGATGAGCGGCGGTGTGGAGCTGCTGACTTCACCTGTGGTCGCGGCCTCGGCGGACTCCCATCAGCCACTACTTCAATTTAATGTATCATTATTTTTTATGAAGTAATATGTTAACATTGTAATTTATTTATACATTATTGTACAACGAAGATATCATTAAAACTTTGTCAAAGAACTAGCTGATTTTTTATCCCATATCCATTCAAGGAGGCGGTTAAATAGTTTGATTTAAACTAGTGTACATAGTTTTATCCTTCTTCTATTATAAATTTCAAAATTTTTAATTTTTATGTGAGGTTTTGAACTGTAAACTTATGGTTATTTTGTTATTTATTAGATTTAAAAAGTTTTCCAGCAATCCAATTGTAGAAGTATAAAGCTAAAAATGTGATTCATAATTGGTTTGCTCTAAATATGTTCCATTCACAAAGATCTGACCCTCTAAGGAATTAAAGCTCAACAATATCAAATAGTCACAACTGACATACTAATCTGTCACCCAAATTCATATATATATATATATATATATATATATATATATATATATATATATTTATTATATATTCATATTATATTAAATAAGTTTAAAATGAAGAAAAAGTTTAGAGAAAATGAGTAGATGAAATTGTAATTAAATGAAAATTTGTAAAATTGTGAATAAGTGCAAAAACTTGAAATTTGTTTTGTAAATTCCCATACAATGTGAAACTTTGTCGGAAGAATAAATTTATTATTATTATTATTATTATTATTATTAAAAAGTTATTTGCAATGTCAGTATTTTAAAATTATAATTAAAACCTTAACTTGTTAAATGTTTTTTTGCATTACAAATTTTGAAAATATCTGATGCACTAAACAATCTTATGAAAAACTTCTAATGATTATTGTTACCAGAGCAGACAAAAAGATGGGAGATCTTATCTGCATGATTTCCTTCAACATTTCCAGAAAGTCCCCAGAATATCTTAATTTTTCCTACCATGCTCTCTAGTTCCGATATCCATCTTGTTTCATTTTATATTGAGGTTAAAATTTAAAAAAATAATCTGTCACTTTAAGTGATTTGTTTAGAGAACAATATTTTAGTAATACTATTATAGAGCAAAACATGTAATTTATAATGTTACCTGTAAACCTGTTCTATTCCGTATCTGCATTCTTTGAACTGATCACCTCAAATTCAAAACCAATATAACTTATCTTAACCTCTCACACATTCTTTGTATTTTTCCCATTTCATTGAACCACTTCTGTGACACACACACGTAGTTTAATTGATTTAATTACAGTTTTTGAATTTAAAATCTACTGTTGACAATTAATATTGTATGTATATATTTTATAAAGTCTATCAATATCCACAGTATCATTACATAATGTACCTTATAAAAAAAATTTTTATTGATTCTTGTTACCACAGATTAACACATAAATATCAGTTAATTTTCATCCCTTGTCATACTAAACTGATTATTTTGTGTAATTAGCTGGTACATTTTATGAAGGGAGATCTAATCGCCAGGATTCCCTTTTGTCATTTCCAGGAAGTCTCTGTGATATCCAATTTTTCACTGGCATGTCCGCTAATGGGAAATGTTATCCTTCAGATATCCCTCTCTAATCCTCAGCAGGTCCGCACAAGGAATTGCAAGATCACCAGGATATGCCATTCATATCCCGCTGGGATATCCTGGAACGCGGGGTTTACCCGGACATTCGGCATTCCATGGGAGATCCTTTTCTGGTCCCAAGGATAATGCGGGATGTCCCGGGGATAATCCCAATATCCCGTTATCCTCATGATGTCCCTCACAAGGATCTCAAAAGGATTTGTGAAATCCCCAGGATATGCTAATCATATCCTCAGCAGTTCCCTAAAAGAAATATTTCATACATAGGATTTCCCTGGGATATTCCCAGGATGTCGTATCAAAAATCTGGGTGATCCTCGGGATATCCCGCCAGGATATCCGGAACGCGGGGTTTACCCGGACATTCGGCCTTCTCTGCGACATCCTTTTCTGGTCCTAAGGATAAAGCGAGATGTCCCTGGGATAATTACAAAATCCCGTTATTTCCCCAATATCCCTCACAAGGACCTCAAAAGGATTTGCGTGATCCCCAGGACGTACCAATCATATCCTCAGCAGTTCCCCAAGAGGAATATCTCTTCCCTGGGAGATCCTTATCTGGTCCTAAGGATAAAGCGGGATGTCCCAGGGATAATCTTAATATCCCGTTATCCTCTTGATATCCCTCACAAGGACCTAAAAAGGATTTGTGTGATCCTCAGGATATGCTTATCATATCCTCAGAAGTTCCCCAAGAGGAATATCTCATCCACAGGATTTCCCTGGGATATTCCCAAGATGTTGAATCAAAAATCTGGGTGATCCTCAGGATATCCCGCCAGGATATCCCGGAACGCGGGGTTTACCCGGACATTCGGCCTTCCCTGCGAGATCCTTTTGTGGTCCTAAGGATAAAGCAGGATGTCCCTGGGATAATCCCAATATCCTGGTAAATTGATCTTGAGGATATCCTGAGGACGTTTTTGTGCTGTGTGGGACTACAACAGTCCAGAACAATACAGAGAAGAAATGTTAAAACCGTCCACCTACGGTTCAGCATGTGAGCTGATAGCAGCGTCCGAACTGTTTAACTGTTGTTTTAAAGTGTATCGGGGAGGAAATGTAATCCACACTTTCGGTGATGGATCTCCCATATTCCACCTTAAGTTTAGTGGAAATCTGAACAGTGGCCACTTTGATGTTTATGAACCAATCAACAATGAAGACAACTTTTGCGACAACGTTGCTAAATTGTCTGAAGAGCCAATTAAAAGAATGATGATCAATGAAAACAATGTTTGTCCAAAGCCAATATCTCCTAGGCCTACTGTTATATTTGAAAGGTCACTAATTAATGACAGTCATGAAATAAACATTACCCCTACTGAAGTGTCTAAAGAAAGTTCACTTATGAATGAGAACCATGAAATAAGCATTACCTCTACTGAAGTGTCTGAAGAACTAATAGAGCCCAAAGCGAAAAGGATTAAACGCAAGGGACAATTCTCAAATACACCACGGAGAAAACAAATTCAAAAGGCTAACACTAAATACAGGCTAAATAATCCAGAAGTAAACAGAGCTGCAGTAGAAAAATATAGCCAACAAAATCCGGAAGTGCATCGCGCTGCTGTTGCACGGTATAGCCAAACGAATCCGGAAGTGAATCGCACTGCTGTTGCACGGTACAGCCAAACGAATCCGGAAGTGCATCGCGCTGCTGTTGCACGGTACAGCCAAACGAATCCTGAAGTGAATCGCACTGCTGTTGCACGGTACAGCCAAACGAATCCGGAAGTGAATCGCGCTGCTGTTGCACGGTACAGCCAAAAGAATCCGGAAGTGAATCGCGCTGCTGTCAGTAAATACGATGAAACCCATAAAAAACGCCTGCAGCGTAAAAATAAGAAATGGACCTTAAAAGAAAGCTCAGGATACAATTACGACCCTGATACGAGCTATGATTCTGACAAAACCATTGCAATTGGATCCATGGACGTAGTTTGTGGCCACTGTGGTGCTTTAAAATGGAAAGGTGAATCCAAGGGGTTGTGTTGCGATAACGGTAAAGTTCAGCTAAATCAGTTGGCTAAGCGACCCGAACCTCTACATAGCCTCACCATTGGCGACCATCCTGAGAGTGAGCACTTTTTAAACAACTCTAGAAAGTACAATTGTGCATTCCAAATGACATCATTTGGTGCCAAAAAAATTACTGAAAACGGCTTTATGCCCACTTTTAAAGTTCAAGGGCAAGTATACCATCTAATTGGTAGTATGCTTCCTTTGTCCAATGATCCCCAATTTTTACAAATTTATTTCATTGGAGATGACAAAAAGGAAACTGACGCACGCTGTGAGAAAGTCCCAGGTATCAAACCCAATTTGGTGCAAAGCTTACAGAAAATGCTTCACAATTGCAACAATTACATTGTAGATTTCAAGTGCGCACTTGAAAGCATGCCAGTAGACATGGAATTTCAGGTGGTGATTCACGCCGACAAAAAACCTGCCAATGCTCACAGGGGAAGGTATAATCAGCCTACAACATCAGAGGTTGGGGTGGTGATTGTTGGCCAGGACTTTGAGAAAAGAGATATTTTAATTATAGGCAGAGACAACAAGCTTCAACGTATATGTGAAACGCATAGGTCCTATGATGCTTTACAGTATCCTCTATTATTCTGTTACGGCGAAGATGGTTACTCGATCGCAATTCCTCAACAAGATCCCAGTACCAAGCTTCCAATACAAAAGACAATTTCCGCTGCGAGCTTTTACTCTTTCCGGCTAATGGTTTTTAATGAAGTAAACTATCTTCTGTATTTCCGAGGCTTGCTGAATCAATTTATAGTAGACATGTATGCCAAAATTGAAACGGAAAGGCTGAACTTTATTAGAAACAATCAAAAGAAACTTAGAGCTGAAAGCTATATACATTTAAAAGATGCTGTTTCCAAAGGTGATACCAATCCTGAAGAACTCGGTCAAGCCGTGATCTTGCCATCAACGTTCACTGGCGGACCACGTTATATGCATGAAAGAACCCAAGACGCCATGACCTACGTTCGTCATTATGGTAGGCCAGACCTATTTGTAACATTCACATGCAACCCTAAATGGGAGGAAATCACTAAGAATATATTTAAGGGACAAAAACCACAGGACCGCCATGATGTAATTAGTCGCGTGTTTCACCTTAAATTAAAAGCAATGATGGGTTTACTGACAAAGGCCAACATTTTTGGGCCCAGCCTATGTTTTATGTACAAAGTCGAGTGGCAAAAAAGAGGATTACCTCATGTGCACATCCTTTTGTGGCTGAAAGAAAAAATCAAGCCTGCAGAAATCGATAAGATAATATGCGCTGAGATACCGGACTCTGAAACAGATCCAAAACTTCACCATATTGTAAAATCTACAATGATTCATGGTCCCTGTGGTGAATTTAACAAGAAATCACCATGCATGGATAAAGGACTGTGTAAAAAACAATACCCTAGGCCACTTATTAAGGAAACGCAGACTGGAGATGATGGTTATCCAAAATACCGCAGACGAGCCCCAAATGATGGTGGACATACTATTCAAATCAACAATGTGACCGTAGACAATAGATGGGTAGTACCTTACAACCCTGTGCTATCCCGAACATTTAATGCTCATGTCAACGTTGAATTTTGCAATTCTGTAAAATCCATCAAGTATGTCTGTAAATATGTAAATAAGGGAAGTGACCAAGCAGTATTTTCCTTGAGTGAAAAGCTTGACGAAGTAACACAATACGAATCAGGGCGTTACATTAGTAGCTCTGAAGCAGCTTGGAGGATATTTTGTTTTCCTATACATGAACGCTTTCCCCCAGTACTTCATCTTGCTGTGCACCTTGAAAATGGCCAAAGGGTATATTTTACATCAACGAATGCCACTGAAAGAGTAAATAATCCAGCTAAAACGACCCTTTTAGGATTTTTTGAATTGTGTCAGCTTGACGATTTTGCAAAAGGCCTCCTTTACAGTGAAGTTCCAGCATATTACATATGGAAATCAAACAAGTTTGTCAGAAGAAAACAAGGAGTGTCTGTGCCAAGCCACGTTGGAGTAAAAAAAGACCATGTCTTAGGAAGGGTATACACTGTACACCCTAACAACTCCGAGTGCTTCTACCTCCGTCTCTTACTACACGAGGTCAGAGGGCCAACATCATTCGATGATCTCAAAACTGTAAGAGGAGTGATTCATCCAACCTTCAAGGCTGCTTGCAGCGCACTTGGATTGCTCGAGGACGACAATCATTGGGATTACACACTACAGGAAGCTTCCCTTTCTGATTCCCCTAAAAAGATCCGCGAGCTTTTTGCTACCATGTTGGTGTTTTGCCAAGTAGGCAATCCCATGGCATTGTGGGAAAATCATAAGGAAAATTTGGCGGATGATGTAAAGAGATCAGTAGAAAAAGAGTTTGAGAATGTAGAACAAGTGATGAACATTGTTTACAAAAGGTGTTTGGTTTTACTTGAGGATTTAGTTTACTCCATCTCTGGCAACTCACTCAAACATTATGGCCTCCCTACCCCATCACGTGAGGACCAGAGTGTGGCAAACAACAGAGAGCTCATAAGAGAACTCTCTTATGATACAGCCCACTTATCTAATACAGTTGCTGAAAATGCGTCAAAACTAAATCAGGACCAAAATAACGTGTATGTGGCGATCACGAAGAGCTTGACATCAGGATCAGGTCACTTATTTTTCTTGGACGCTCCTGGTGGTACGGGGAAAACATTTCTAATAAATTTACTGCTGGCCAAAGTGAGAAGTGAAAGGAAAATAGCGATTGCAGTTGCATCCTCTGGTATTGCTGCAACGTTGCTCGATGGTGGAAAAACAGCACACTCTGCCTTCAAGATTCCCCTTAATCTTGCCCGTACAGAAACGCCGATGTGTAATATTTCAAAACAAAGCAACCTAGCACAGTTACTAAAACAAACTCACTTAATAGTATGGGATGAATGCACCATGGCCCATAAAGGATCTATAGAAGCTTTGGACAGAACACTTAGGGACATTAGAAACTGCAACCGACTGATGGGCGGTATTACGGTTCTCCTGGCTGGTGACTTTAGACAAACCTTGCCTGTCATACCCCGAGGTACCCGTGCTGATGAGGTGAAAGCGTGTCTCAAGTCATCATATTTATGGCCCAATATAAACATCCTCACATTAAGAGTTAACATGAGGGTCTTCCTTAAAGGTAATTTGAAAAGTAAAGAATTTTCTTCTCTTCTCTTACAAATAGGTGACGGAAAGCTGTTGGAGAATAGTGATGGAAAGATTGAAATTCCGCAAAGCCTCTGTTTCGTGGTTCAGGATTTAAAATCATTGATCAATACCATATACCCTGGAATAAATAATGAAGAGAGTCTCATTTCAACATGGCTGCAGGAGAGAGCAATTCTTACTCCAACAAATGAATCTGCAAGTGAAATAAATCTAACATTATTGGAACAATTACCAACAAAAATGACAAAATACGAGTCAGTTGATTAAGTTGTGGAGATTGAAGATGCTGTAAATTATCCAGTGGAATTTCTACATTCTCTTGATCCACCAGGAATACCCCCTCATGTTCTTTTTGTAAAAGTAGGTGCACCCATTATGCTTCTACGGAATTTAAACCCACCTAAACTTTGCAATGGGACCAGACTCCAAGTAAAAATTCTACACAAACATGTGATAGAAGCAACAATATTTACAGGCGTTGGACAGGGAGAGACTGTTTTAATTCCACGCATACCTATGATCCCGTCAGACTTCCCTTTTCAGTTCAAACGTCTTCAGTTCCCCGTAAAGGTTTGTTACGCTATTACTATTAACAAAGCCCAAGGTCAAAGCTTAAACATGGTTGGAGTGGATCTCAGAAAGGATTGTTTTTCCCATGGCCAGCTGTATGTCGCATGCTCACGGGTCAGTTCACCAGACAGCCTGGTAATCCTCCAGCCAGAAAAAACAACAAAAAATGTTGTCTATCAAGAAGTATTATGAACATGAAGGAAAGATATAAAAACATACATTACCTAAATTCCAATTTTGAAATTTTCCCAACTATTATGTACAGGTTAGTAGCCCTTTTTAAGCAATCTCTATATTTAGGCTACATTAAATTAGTAACTTATCAACATTTTAAAATTATTTATTGATCTTAAAAGTTGAATTATAGGTTGCATTTTCAGAATAAATGTTATTTTAATGTGTAAAAGAAAATATCTTTTTAAATTTAATATCCAGCAACCTACTTGACTTATCTTAAAAAAATTAAATAAAAAATAAATAAAACTTTTTAAGATTAAATAACTGGATGGATGATAGAGTGGTTATAGTGCCCGCCTTCAAAACTGAAGGTCGCCGAATCGAATCCTACAAGGCACGAATTTGGACTTGGTTGTAATTTGTCGTTCCAACAAAAGGTCTACGTTAAGTAGTAACAAAACCAGGGTTTGGACTGTTTTCCGTCCAAACGTTAAAAAATGTCTAACGCCATAGAAAAACACAAAAAATAAAATAATATATTATGTTGCATACGTAAAGCCACATGCTTATGCAATGTAATTTTTAAAAATTAAAAAGGTGTTTCTTTTCCACAGCCAGGAGAAATTGCCAAAAATAATATTGTTAAATAACAGTTTTTTCGAGACGTACTAGAAAAATTCTTAATCAAGTTTGCCCCATTCTACAGCCTATGAATATTTGATTAAGAACTATCAACGACTACATAAAAGGTTAGTAGCTTTTATGCTTAATATAATTTCAACATGTATGATATATTTTTAATTAACAATTGTCTAAACATTTGTACGGGGCGAAGCCCGCGGGTAACTGCTAGTATAATATAAAAGCGCTCTTTAACTTCTTACAAAGTTTAAATAAAAATGAATAATACCTTTATACGAAACCATAAAAATTTTTGTTTTTACCTAAAATAATTTTTTTCATAGGCTATTAAAAAAACGTACACAATTTAAACATGCAGATAAAATGTTTGAGGAATTCAGCGAGCCAGCTGTTTGTTAACAAACATCTGTTGCTCACTTCGTTGTGACGATTCGTCGAAACTAATTACACTGAGCGAAACTAAAACGCCAAATACATTAATGTTTTGCCTGGAAGTTTGTAGCGACCAGGAAGTTTTTGTTGAGCCAGAATTGTTGCGAACAGTTTCCACAATCTGTGACACGGTAACATGTGGTCCCCGCACTGAGAGCAACGAATGAAGGTGGCAGCAGTATAATTAATTTATTCTGTAGAGTTATTAAAAAATGTCTACCGCTCATGTCACACAAATTTAGCACAGGAAAATTCATACTTTGATTAATATATATGACTGCGCATATCCAAAAAAATAAAAAAAATAAATAATTATTTTGCTATAAAAAGGGACCTTGGTTTTGTATTGTGTTGGATAAGTTATGTTTTATATTGTTTTTTCAGTTGTACTAAATTATGATATTACATGTTGCTTGATTACTTTGGTTCTCAGTGGGTCCGCTGGCCCATAAGTTAAGTTTTCACGAACAGCATAAAGAAACAAAGCTTGTTTAGTCCTTTTACAAAATAGGAATAAAAGACTGTAATATGCAACTTTAGAAAAACTAAAGTTGTCCTAACACATAAATTTTTTAAACCACACGAAAGGATTTCCTAACAAAACGTTAGACTTCAGTTCGAGTATATTCAAGGAATGGCAATTCATTTAAACGCAAATTTTTTACTCGTGGAAATTTACTATGGTAAACGTTTTCAGGATTGTTTTATATAAAACTAAAAAAGTTTTTTACGAATATTACGAAACTATCTTTGGAATTCGCTATTATAACTGTATTTATTTATTTTTTATTGGCTACTACAATCATGTTCATTTTCAATCATGTTCATCTATGTTCATCACCTTAGTGGTTCATAAAGCAATTTGACATACAAAAGCTACCAAATAAAAGCTCTTCTAAACTCTATGTAATCTTGCAGATCTGAATGTTAGGAAATGAGCTTAATGAGCTTAGGGGGCACATCCCTTCTTCGTTCATTTTAATTTACTGAGAGATGTTTCAGTGACCCCTCCTCACGAATATAAGGAAGAATCGTTTTAGTTTTTGAAAATATAAAATTTTACTACGTCCCCGCAACTTTCACTGCAGAATTATCTGTTTTCTGATGCCCTGTGTTTCTTCTTCTTTTATTCACAAAACTGCGATGTTTGAAGTAGCGATGCTCTAGTGCAGATTGCATATGATCTCTGCCAACAAAATGAGAGGGTAACTAAATATAAATATAATAATCACATGATTAGCACCTCTTTACGTACAATAGGAAGCTCTGTAATGACTAACTTAACCGAGTGTTCCGATCTGGAAATGGGCCAAGCCAAGTCGGTAATGGCAGACACTAACATCCATTATGGAAATTAATGCAACTAGAGGCTTGTAGGGGCAAACGCCCCTAAAAATCCAAATGATGATGTTATCTCAAAAATTAAGTTTTAATTCATCACCTAGTTGCACAATTATTATATTTCTTCTCAAGCTGTACTGTGAATTTACATGGTTGGATTTTCTTATCAAAATTACTTAATATTGACGAATATTTTTTGGTGGTAACAAATCAGTAATTCGCCAATATTCACCCTTGCATTAAACAATACAGTAGGCCTAGGTTGTCTATTTTGTGGAAAAAAATGTTTTTTTGCACTATTAGACTGCCGAACGCAATAAAATTAGTTTTGACCTTAAACATGTACACATTATGAGTTCGTAGCTCAAGTGAATACAATAGTTTAATACAACATGACAAAATGGTTATTATCCCATTAATACTGTACACGACTGCATCTAGGACCCCTGTACCCCCCACTCCCCCCACACTTACCATGTCCCTCGTCCCCTTTCGTGATCCGTGCTTCCTGTACCCCATATACCCCCATGGCCAGAGTACGCTTCCATACCCACAAATTCCTGTGCCCCCATATCAGTGTGACCCCCATTTTTCTGTGCCCACATGCCCGCCGTTCTTCCCCGAGGCCCCCATGCCCTATATGTCTCCCATTCCTCCTCTGTGTATATCCCATGTCCAACTAAGCAAAGTGCCTCCGACGTCTCTCGTGCCAATTGTGCCCAATGTCAATGCCGCCATGCCGCCATACCTACGTGCTACCACACCCAGCATTCCTCCCCGTGCTTCCTATGAAACCGTGCTTCCCCCGTTCCCCTCTCGTGACCCGTGCTCCCTGTACCCCCTATGCCCCCGTGGCCCGAGTACCCCCATGCCCCGTACCCCCGTTCCTCTATTCTCCCCAATGCATTTGTGCCCCCTTTCTCCCAAGCTTACATGCCCGCTGTTCTTCCTCGTGGCCCCGGTGCTATCTATGTCTCCCATTCCTCCCCCGTACCCCCATACAGAGCTACCCCCAGTGCCACCTACGTCTCTAGTGCACCTCGTGCCGACATGCCCATACCCCGTGTCGCCCATATCCTTGTGCCTCCATGACCGCCATTCCACAGAGTGCCTTCCATCTCCCCGTTCGCCGATGCCTGCCGTTCCTCCCCGTGCCCCCTATGTCCCCCTCCAAGCCTCCCATGTGTCCCCCCCTAACGTAACCCGTGCTTCCTGTACCCCCTATGCCTTGCGGCTCGAGTACCCCCCATGCCCCCATACCCCCTATGCCTCTTTGAACCCCATTCACCTGTGCTCACATGTCCACTGTTCTACCTTGATGCCCCCGTGCTCTCTATGTCCCCCATTCCTCCCCCGTGCCCCCTATGTCCCCCCCCCAAGTCTCTTTCATGCTCTCATATCATGACCCGTGCTTCCTGTGCCCCGATGCTCCCGTGGCCCGAGTACCCCCATGCCCCGTACCCCCTTGCCTCCATGCCTCTGTGCCCCCCATTCTCCCAAGCTCACATGCCCGCCGTTCTTCCTCGTGGCCCCGTTCTCTCAATGTCCCCCATTTCTCATACGTAACCCCCTGCCCAACTACCCCCTGTGCCACCGACGTCTCTAGTGCCCCTTGTGACCCCATACCCCCTGTGGCCCCCATACCTCCATGCCCCCCCCCTTAACTGCCGTTTCTCCCCGTGTCCAGAATGTCCACCCATGCCTCCACCGAGGCCCCCATGCCCCCATGCCTCCCTACCCCTATGCCACTGACACACCTCGTGCTCCCTACCCCCACCAGTCACTTGAGTCTAACAACGTTCCTTGTGCTATGATTGTAACGGGGCCTACGAATTTCATAGGCCCCGATTGAAGTAAATATTGTCTATTCGTTCAATGAAGTAGAACATTGTTTGACATATTGATCGTTTTTGCACACTGCATACATGAAAAGCTCCCCGTATCTATGTATTAATGGGAAATTATTGATTCCGTATGACCCATGTAAAGAAAGAAGCAGAGAATGTATAAAATAAAATATTCCTCATACGGAGGTTATCCAATGTTAGTAGTTTACATAGTATGATTTAGTAAAAAATAAACAATTACTAAAAAAACTCTATAGCCAATATATAAAGCAGTAACGTAATATCTTAACAACATGCACTGAGTAAAGCCATTTTATTGACTATTATATCAAACACGGCGAAGTCACTTTTTACAGCAGTATATTCAGCACACAAAATCATAATGATTTAGATTTTGAAGAGAGAAATCTACCGTGGATCCGTAATTTTTCCATCACTATTAGTGTTATCCTGTTTTTATAGTGCATCTCAAATTTTAAAAAGTTATAATTAAATATGGTTATCTTAACTCAAAATATCTGTTCAATAACCAGCTGAGTTTATGTTAAAGATTATTCACTGGATCATTTGCTTAATCACACGTGTAGATCTAAAAATCTTCTTCCCATTAGATTAACATTGGAACTCCAAGGTCCAATGGGGCGAAGCCCATGTAACTTTTGACGATTCTGGTATTTTTCCTTGCGTCCTTGGCCCTTAAGCTTTAAAATGAGCCATCATACATTACCCTATCTTTCTTCTAACTCGAGAAGAAGAAAGAAAGAAGAAAAAAGCAATTGAAATTAATTAAAAGACTTGAAAAAGTTTAGAGCATTAAATGAATTATCTTGTTGAAAAATCCGGAATTGTGAGTTTTAAATTGTGAATCAGATAGAAAGACTTTTTGTAAATTCCCATACAATGTAAATTTGTCAGCGGAATAAAATTTATTATTATTATTATTATTTCGTGGGGACCGATTCGCTTACGGAATTATATATATAGACTAGAGGCTCATAGGGGCAAAAGCCCCTAGTCATCAAATTAAAATAGCATGAACCATAACGTACTACAATTTTTACCACAACGAAGGTTTCCAGAAAATCTAATTTTAACTAGTGGCGTGTAGGGGCAAAGGCCCCTAAAATCAAAATGGTGATGTTGTCTCCAAAAGTAAGTTTCATTTAATCACCTCGTTGCAGTATTACTGTATTTACCTCAAGCTGTAGTGTGATTTTACACATTTTGATTTTCTAATAAAATATTTCCTAATCTTGACGAAACTTTTTGATTGGTATCAAATCAGCAATTTACCAATAATTTCCTCTGTATTGAAATACAATAGTCTATTTTGTGGAAAAAAGAAAAAAATATTGCACTATTATACTAATGAACGCGGTAAAAATAGTTTGAAACTTAAACATGTTCATGATGAGTTTGTAACTCAAATAAATAAAACAGTTCAATACAACATAGTAAGTCCATTAATAATGAACACTCCTTCACCCTGAAACCCTGGACCCCTGTGCCCCATTCCCCAACACTCACCGTGCTCCCGTTCACCTCTTCTGACCCGTGTTTCTGTACCCCCTATGCCCCCAGGGCCCGAGCACCCCCCATGCCCCCGTACTCCGTTGTCCCCTCATGCCCCTGTGCCCGATTTCTCCTGTGCCCACATGGCAGCAGTTCTTCCTTGTAGCCCCCGTGCCCTCCATGTTCCTCATTCTTCCCAAATGCCCCCCCCCCCCATGCCCAATCAACTTCTGTGACACCGACGTCTCTAGTAGGCCCCCCACTTGTGCTCCCATTCCCATTCCCCCATACCCCCGTGCCCCATGCCCACCCTTCCTCCCTGTGCACCTTATATCCCCATGCCCCCCTAACCCCATTGCCCCTATACCCCCGCACCCACGGTACTCCCTTGCTCACATGCTTGCCGATATTCTCCGTGGTCCCCATGCCCACTATGTCCCCCAAGTCTCCCCCGCGCCCCCATGTCCTTCTGCTCCCCGTGACTTGTGCCATAAACACCCCTAGTGTCCATTGTGCCTTCCCACCCCCGCGCCACCCCGTGCCCCCGGGCACCTTGTTTCCGTACCCCCATGCCCGACGTTGCTCCCCGTGGCAACAGTGCCCCCCATGCCCATCTACCCCTTTTGCCACCGACGCCCCTAGTGCTCCTTATGCCCCACACCCCCTGTTTGAGAAAGGGCGGATTAATTTATTGAAAGATATTGGAAACTATTGAAAAAATGTGAAAAGTCGATTTGTTTGAAATTTACTAGTCTGGTTCAAAATTGCAATGTTCGAAGGACCAGGTACTATGTACCAGAGAATAATAAATGCCTACAACACTGTTTAAATATAGTCAAAAGAAAGGTTTAAACTCACTCACAAGAAAATCCGTATGGCGGAGCTGGAAGGGCGCCAAGATGGCCGAAGGGACGCCAACACAGCCAGGGCACGATGGAACTGCTGGGCCAGGAAAGTCTCTCCGAGGTCCAGGGAATCTTCTCTCTTGCTGCGAATTCGCACGTACGCACAATTGAATAATGAATTGAGCTCTCGTACAGTCCAATGTTCATATACGCGGGAGACCGAGTGTTGCCCGACACGCACTTACACACACTAGGTTCACTGCAATCTATGTTAGTGAACAGAGAAAATAGTTACGGAACAAAATAATATCACTTTGTAAAATATTAAAATAAATCAAAAGGGGGAGCCACCATGGGCGAGACTACGGTCACGTTTAAAAATTATAACGTGCCTGGGAAAAGAAAAGCCGAAAGGCACTTGAGAACTAATCGGTCGAAAGACGAAAAAACCCGAATCAGAATGGCGAGCCTCAAGGGAGGTGAAGGGAACTGCTGACATGCAAGAAACGGAACAGAAGTGGTTTATGAGTCATCGGCCAATCAGCAGCCAGCGAGATTCGGAGCGACAGACGGGCAAGGGTCATCGGCCAATCAGAGGCCATGGATCGGTAAATTTCCGTTTTGAACGTGTTCACCAGCTCTCGGCGATTACGCCCTATCGCTATCTCTCTCTCTCGCTCTGCCTACCGCCAATATTTGAAATGACAACTCTGCTTGTCTGTTACAACTTAAAATCAGTACTTAACATACCGGCGGCTTTGAATCACTTGTGATTCAACAAAACAATGTTCAAACCCAGAAAAAAAATGAAAATCAAAACAATTCTTATGCTAATATGTACAAGAGGTTACCATTGGAATGATTAGGCAGTTTGCGCCCAGAAAGGTAACAAAAACACTTTGACTGCAGGACGAGTAAAGGTACCGTGCTGAGTCTTGCGTTCAACAATTCTGACAACATTGTCTTTGCCAGGAATGACCTTTGTGATAATTGCCAAGGGCCACTGGAGAGATGGGGTGTCTTGATGAACCAGCACTAAGTCGCCAACTTGAAGATTCCTCGTAAGAGTGGACCATTTCAGGCGTTGCTGCAATGTGTGGAGATACTCTTTGCTCCTGCGCTTCCAGATGCGTTGCATGAATGCTTGCATGATCTGCCATTGTGAGAGTCTATTGTCAGGCGTGTTGACGAAGTTGGGTTCTGGAAGTGAAGCTAGGGGGGCTCCAATTAAAAAATGACCTGGCGTCAGAGCCTGAAGATCGTTAGCATCACTGGAAAAAGCAGTGAGAGGTCGGGAATTGAGCATCGCCTCTATTTGGCATGTTAGTGTGGTGAACTCAATGAGGGTGGGCACGTGAGTCCCGAGGGTGCGCTTCAAATGATATTTAGAGCTCTTGATGGCACTTTCCCACAGACCGCCTTGGTGAGGTGCAGCGGGGGGATTAAAATGGAACTTGATGTGGTGCTCAAGCGCAAATCGCTCAATTGGTTGCTGAGCGGAAGAGAGGAAATCACGAAAGGCATTGCTTGCACCCACAAAGTTTGTTCCACAATCACTGTAGATATCGGAGCATATGCCTCTGCGAGCTACAAAGCGTCTCAACGCAGCGATGAATGAGTCAGTGGACAAGTCAGTTGCAACTTCGATGTGCACTGCCTTGGTGACGAGGCAAACAAAAATGCAGATGTAGGCCTTAATATGGCGGATGGAGCGAAGGTTGTGGATCTTGACAGTGAATGGACCGCCATAGTCAATGCCCGTAGACAAGAAGGGTCGAGCAGGAGTCACTCTCTCCTTGGGTAAATCACCCATGAGGGGGAAGGTGTTCTTCGGTTTTTGTTTAAAACACACCAGGCATTTGAAAATTCTGTTTCGTACTGCACTTCTCGCAGAAAGGATCCATACATGTTGGGACAGTAGCGACATAGTCAATTGTACCCCAGAGTGCAAATGTTTGCGATGAATGTAGTCGATGTAGATGTGGACTACGTGATGTTTTTTCGGTAGAAGATAGGGATGTCTTATGTTGTCCGCCAGATCGGCGTTTTGAAGTCTGCCACCAACCCGTAGTAGACCATCTTGATCGATGAAGGGAGAGAGTCGCTGAAGACGCGAAGAGCAGATCTTGTTGTCTTGAAGAGCAGCAATGTCATTGGAGAAGGCCTCTTGTTGCACCAATCGGAAGATACGCAGCTCGGCAGCTTGTATTTCGTCCACAGAGAGAGGACCTAGACGAGGATCATGCCGGCGGCTGTTTTGGATGAAGCGCAGGACGTAGGCCATGACATGAAGTAGTTTCGTCCAGGAAGAGAACTGGGAGAGAAGATCCCACGACGACTGCTGTGTAGAGATGAGCACGGTCAATGGAGTTGGCTTCACCTCCTCCAGATCACAGGTGTCGATGGGCGTGAAGCTTGAAGTCGGCCAAGTTGCAGGCGGAAGTCGGAGCCAAGTAGGTCCCTGCCACCAGAGAGGATGATTCACCAGTTCCGAAGGTAGGACGCCTCGTGAAGCACAGTCCGCAAGGGTTGTCATTACTGGAGATGTGACGCCAGCAATGCGAGGGGATGAGCTCCTGGATTTGGGCGGCCTCGATTTGCGACATAAGTCTTGAGGCGATACGGGAGAGTTTGTATCCACGACAAGGTCACTGTTGAGTCACACCATAACACTATGGAGTCTATTTTCAATTTATTGAGAAATTGGTTAGTCACATAGTGAACTAACTGAGCGAGAAGATGCGCTGCGCACAATTCAAGGCGCGGGAGTGTTACACGCTTGAGGGGGCGGCACGAGTTTTGGTGATAATCTGTGTCACTTGCACTTTATTGTCACCGTCAACACATCGCAAGTAAACTACGGCCGCATAACCGGTTTCCGAAGCGTCGGAAAAACCGTGAAGGTCACACATGATGGTGTGGGGTAGCAGTATCGCTCGGGGTATGGAGATCTCCACAATGGGTTGAGATCGGAGATAAAATTTTGCCACTTGACGGCGAGCTCTGAATTCAAGGGTTCATCCCAAGATATCCCGGAAGTCCACAGTAACTGCATAAAACGCTTGGCAGTCATTATGCAGGGGGACAAAAAATCCACAAGGGTCATAGATGCGAGCTATGAGGCTCAAGACCTTGCGTTTGGTGGGCTTCTCGCAGGTGAATTTGAAAGTATATTTGAAGGCGTCTGTAGAGGGACACCAATAAATTCCTAGTATGGAGAAGTGAGGGTCTGCTGAAGCTTGAAGAAAGACAGGAGTCTCCTGGTGAGATGAGGGTAACTGTTGCAATAGTTTGGGACCAGTTAGAGACCCATTTTCTAAGCTCAAATCCACCCAATCGAAGTAGTTCAATTAATTGGGTTTGAAGTTCCAGAGCGTCTTCTTCAGTAGAAGCGCCAGCAATCAAGTCATCCACGTAGCTGTGGTGTTTGAGAATTTTCTGCTGCCTGAGGGAAGCGAGAACCTTCATCTTCCGCCAACTGTTGGAGAGTTCGAATGGCGAGATAGGGTGAGCAGTTCATTCCGTATGTGACGGTGGTTAGTCGGTAGACTGACATGGGGAGAGAGGGCGATTCACGCCAAAGGATCATTTGAAATTTCTGGTCGTCATGATGTACTCTGATTTGCCGGTACATTTGGCGAATATCGCAGGAGAAAACTACATTTTTCTCTCTGAAGTGAAGGAGGATGTCACAGATATGTTCTGTAGTTTGGGACCTGTGAGAAGAATGTCATTCAGTGACAGACCGGAGCTGGTCTTTGAGCTAGCGTCAAAAACGACGCGGAGTTTGGTCGTGCTACTCTGAGCTTTTACGACTCCATGATGGGGGGGGGAAGTAATGGGGCTCATTCAGAGCGAGGTTTGAGCAAATTCCATATGTCCCAAGGAATTGTATTCTGACATGAAACTGGAGTAGAGATTGCGAAATTCCGCATTATTGGGGTGTTGAAGCTTCCTTTCGAGGGACTGGAAGCGTTGTTCCGCAGTAGGCTTGGAATTGCCCAGAGTTGCAGGAGCTTCATCAGAGGAGAACGGTAAGCGTACCGTATAACGACCTGAGTGTCACGAGAGTGTGTGGTCTCAAAAATCTTATCACACGCCATTTCCTCAGCGGATTTCTTTGAGTAAGAAGGCACTTCTTCTTGATTCCAAAACCGTTGTAAGGAAGAGTGGAGGTCTATGTCCGCAGTGGACAGGAGAGAGATGGCTATGCATGAATTCGTTGGAGACGAAGTGGAGCATGGATCGGTTCCAACGATGACATATCCAAAAATTGTACCAATGGCGTAAGTCATGTGAGGCGCCCAGAGAGTGGCATTTCATTTGTCAAAACTTTGGGGAATAGAGCAGATCCTATGAGGACATCAATGGGACCCGGCTTATGGAATGTTGGGTCTGCCAAAACAAAGGGTTTGACCTTCTGGAGAACTTGTGAGTGATTGTCACTCGAGGCAGGTCAAGAGAGATTTTTTCCAGTATGTGGAAAGAATGTTTTTGGGCAACAAATTGTCCCGAGAGTGACTCAACATCCAAGTTGAGTGAGCCATTTGTGTGTGTGAGAGCCTGGGATAGTCCTGAGACGGGGAGGTGAGACTGTTGTCGTCGAGTGCCCAACAGTTGAGCGACTCTCTCAGAGATGAAATCTGACATGCTGCCAGAATCTAACAATGCTCTAAATACATAAGAGCGACCATTAACGGCAGTGAGTTTCACTAGAGCCGTGCTGAGGAGGACAGTACTGTTATGTGGAACAGTCTGTTGTTGAACAGAGCAAGTCAACGCAGTATCAGCGCCTTGCGGGGGTGAAGGCGAGGGAAGTGGAGCAGGCGAGCGCTGCGAGTTGTCCTGAGCATTGTTGAAATGCAGGAGAGAATGGTGATTCTTGTGACAAGTGGTGCAAGAAGCCTTCGAATTACATTCCTTCAGAGAATGGTTCGAGACAGGAAATGCATCTTTGATTTTCTTTAACGATTTTGTGACGATCGTTAGGAGATTTGCCTTTGAAAACCTGACACTGGTTTCAAAGGCCAGGCTTGTGGCCAGGCTTGTGGCAGCAAAAGCACGTTGCAGATTTCGCATTCGTGGGCTTGGTATCAGTAGCCACCATGGCGAGACTGCCAGAGGAGTAATGAGTCCGTTTATCAGGTTTGGGTTTGCTTGAATGAGCAGGGGGAGATTTAAATTCCGTGGTTCCATGCAGACTCGCATCTTCAATGTGGGAGCATTCCAAGTTCAAGAAGTTGATTATTTCCATGACCTTGGGAAGTGTGTGTGCCTCGTGTCATCGTCAGCCTTGGTGTCACGGTATTGTTCCAATTGTTGGACCAATTTAGTGTCAAGTTTTCGTAAAAGGTGTGCGGCAAGTAACGGATTATTTTCAGTTACATCACAGTTCATTGCTTTCAAAGATTCCGAGTGCTCGTAAAAGGTGGTTATGAATGCCCTTAATTGCTTGAGATTGCTTCGGGAGACGGATGGCAAATCCAACAAATAGTTAAGGTGCAAGGTTGTCAAACGACGAATATTGTGATATCTATCACGCAAAAGTGATAAGCGATCAAGTAATTTGACGCTGTGAGGTTGAGAGACTTTACCAAATTCAATGGTTCACCTGTTAAAACACTGAGCAGGTACTGAAATTTGGCTACATTTGAAAGAGAAGTACTTTATGTACAGCGGTATCAAATAAATTGATGAAGAAATCCATTTTAATGGAGTACCATCAAAATTCTGCAAGCTCAATTTAGGCAGTTTAACTCCTGTCACAACTGCAGAAGGGAAATGATGAGATGCTTCAGAATGTGAAGAATGGGGAGTTGTAGGCTCCACAACAGTGTGCACTTCAATTACACTGGAGATGCGAACATACAAGTCATTGACCTCATCAACATCTGAGGACAAAGTTGTTTCAATGTCATCATCAGTGTCTGTTTCAATGAGACGTTGTAAGTTTAACTCGAAGTCAGCACGTTTTTTCTTAAGTTCGGCAAAGATTGTGTTCAATTGTCGAATCTGCACGGGGTGAGAGGGGTTGCTGTTAACGTAGTAACCGTTGCCTCGAGCTTGGCGAAACGAGTTTTGATTAAGTCCGTAGACTTGCGATAGTCTCATATTTAAATTCCTTTGGAGCCATTGCGCTCATTTGAGTGAAACAGTACACTAAAATGACTTAAAGTACAGAAAACAAAGTACAGAAAATTGTGAAGCACAATATAATGAACAATCAGAGGAATTGAATGCTCGGCACTTGAACGCCAGTGGTGAAATTGACAAGTTAGGCCTTACTTAAAATAGCTTAAAAATAAGTTTCAGCCTTAATTAACCAAACTGCAGAACGCACATAATTCAATGTGAATATAGTAGGCTTAGGCTTATTTGAATGAAAAACTGTATTGAATAACAGTAATAAGCCTCAGAGTGAGAGAAAATATTCAACAATTGTCAAAGACAGACTGTCAGAGTTCGTTATTTACAATACCAATGTTCAAGAATTCGAAAATAATTATTATTTCAACACAAGAAATATTATTTTCTTAATTGAAAATAAAATCCATTTAAATACATCAGCATAAATCACCAGTCAATGAAAAACACAATATATACTGCATATAAATGGCAACAATAATTCAATTGGCAATGTCAAGTGTAGTAGACAACATCAGCAGAGCAGAGATATTATGAGAATGGCTATACACGCCCATTCATGGCGAGAGACGAGAGAGAGCTCAACAAGGGACAATGTTCCCAGTTGCGGGAAGATTGTTTTTTAATAATGTTCCCAGTTGCGGGAAGATTGCTTTTTTTAATGAAAGTTTTGCACTGGACAATATTCCAAAGGACTGAATCACTTATATATCCGGCTCGAAGGACCAAAAAATGTTGAAAAAGGGCGGATTAATTTATTGAAAGATATTGGAAACTATTGAAAAAATGTGAAAAGTCGATTTGTTTGAAATTTACTAGTCTGGTTCAAAATTGCAATGTTCGAAGGACCAGGTACTATGTACCAAAGAATAATAAATGCCTACAACACTGTTTAAATATAGTCAAAAGAAAGGTTTAAACTCACTCACAAGAAAATCCGTATGGCGGAGCTGGAAGGGCGCCAAGATGGCCGAAGGGACGCCACACAGCCAGGGCACGATGGAACTGCTGGGCCAGAAAGTCTCTCCGAGGTCCAGGAATCTTCTCTCTTGCTGCGAATTCGCACGTACGCACAATTGAATAATGAATTGAGCTCTCGTACAGTCCAATGTTCATATACGCGGGAGACCGAGTGTTGCCCGACACGCACTTACACACACTAGGTTCACTGCAATCTATGTTAGTGAACAGAGAAAATAGTTACGGAACAAAATAATATCACTTTGTAAAATATTAAAATAAATCAAAGGGGGAGCCACCATGGGCGAGACTACGTCACGTTAAAAAATTATAACGTGCCTGGGAAAAGAAAAGCCGAAAGGCACTTGAGAACTAATCGGTCGAAAGACGAAAAAACCCGAATCAGAATGGCGAGCCTCAGGGAGGTGAAGGGAACTGCTGACATGCAAGAAACGGAACAGAAGTGGTTTATGAGTCATCGGCCAATCAGCAGCCAGCGAGATTCGGAGCGACAGACGGGCAAGGGGTCATCGGCCAATCAGAGGCCATGGATCGGTAAATTCCGTTTTGAACGTGTTCACCAGCTCTCGGCGATTACGCCCTATCGCTATCTCTCTCTCTCGCTCTGCCTACCGCCAATATTTGAAATGACAACTCTGCTTGTCTGTTACAACTTAAAATCAGTACTTAACACCCCGCTGCCACGGTGCTATATGCCTCCCTAGAGTGCCCCCGCACCTTGAATGTTTTCGTGTCCTGTTTGCTCGCCGTTCCTCCCTGTGCCCCTATGTTGCCCATGCCTCCACCCTGATCTTCATGCCCACCGGTCTCCAGTGCCACCGACACCCCTCGTGCCCTTCGTGCCCATATCCCCTAACCCCTGCCCTTCCCATGGTCCCGTGCCACCACCTCCGCCGTACCTCCATACCCTCCTGTGGCCCCCGCGTTTCCCCTATTCCCCCATGTCTCCCTCGTGCTCCAATGTCCCCTTACCCTTCGCGCCACCGACGTCCCTCGTCCTTTGATTGTAGTCTATTTTGTCTGTTTGTCAATGAAGTAGAACACTGATTAATATACTATTAGTTTTCGCACACTATCATTTACATGAAAAGCTCGACGTGTTTATGGATTAAACGGACGTTATTGTTTCCCTACGACCTACGTAAGAAAGAAGAGAATTTATCAAACCAAAACAAAATATTCCTCATATGGAGTTTATCCAATTTTAATAGTTTACATATAATGATTCAGTCGAAAATAAACAAACACTCAACAAAACGATTCAACTCATCAACTCTATAATTATACTAAATAGCCAATGTATAAAAGCAGTAACGTAATAACTAAACTACATTCACTGAGTAAAGACAATTAACCATTATATCAACCATGCCACGTCTAAGACAAATTTAACTAAAAAAAAAAAAAAAAAAAAAACTATTATGAATATAACCATTGATTTTAGTCTATTTCCTTAATGACAAAGCTGGGGTTACAAAGATGAAATCTCCTGTGGATCCGTAATCCGTTCATGGACTTGGTTCATGACTATTCTCCTTTTTATAGTACATTGCTAATTTTAAAAAGTTATAACTATGCGGTTATCTTAACTCAAAATATCTGCTCAGTACCAGCTGTTATGACAAAACACTGAAACATCTGCTTAATCACACGTGTCGATCTAAAAATCGTCTTCCCATTTGATTAACATTGGAACTTCTAGGTCCAATGGGGCGAAGCCCAGGTAACTTTGGATAATTCTGGTATTTTTCCTTGCGTCCTTGGCCCTCAAGCTTTAAAATGAGCATCATACGTTACCCTATCTTTTTTCTAAGTCGAGATATTTCGTGGGACCGATTCGCTTACGGAATTATATATAGATTACGCTTGTAGTACGTTTAATTTTCATTTTGGAGATTTATCTACAGTGATCAATATGATACTTGGTGTTATTATTATAGCTATATAGAATGGGTTTCTACTTTGTTGGAGACTAAAAGTAATTGTGAATGTTTTTTTTTCTTTTCTTTTAGAGGTGTAAGATAAATGTTGGTGTTAGCATCATGATGGTCCTACCAAAAGCGAAGAAATTAAAATCAATATTTTCACGCCTTCTAACAAAAGTTATAAGCTTTTAATGACAAGTACTGGAACAATGAGTTTACCACCCATTGCTCTAAATTAAGCAGTTTAGTTTGTATATTGATAAAAACCAGTCGTAGATAGACTGCGAACTCAACAAATTTACAATAAAAATTATTTTTAAATATTTTATCATAAACACCATGAAACAGGGAGAATGAAGTTTGCCATGGGGGAGATAGACGCAAACGTAGTCAATTGATGCCTAGTATAAGTATGTTAAATAGTATAATGGTTACATCCAAGTGTCTCCAATTTTTCACCTAAATTTTACTGGATAAACACAATGAAAGAGATTGCTTCTACGCCGCCATTTGCTGTGAAGACAGCCCATCTAGTTTGTACTCGATATTAAAGTATTTTAGTTTGGTAAATCCTTTCACATTTACCTTAAATAGATTGAGTTGCAAACTATATTCGGTTGAAGTTCAACTTTATATCACCCAGACGAATGTCCAAAATGTGCAGCAGTGACTGATGGAGAGGCTGTTTGATATTCAGCGTCGCCGGACTCGGCACTTCTCGCCAATCTCCGGAGACACCCGAGCAGACACTCGTCTTGTCTGGAATACTGGACATGTTGGATTATACACAACACGAAACAACATGGTTACTTTGGATGAATGAATAGTATATTGTTATTAATTAAGGAGTAAACTCAGTGAAATCAAAAATTTTTTATTTTATAGTGTTAAAAAAAGCTGATTTGGATTGATTACCTCACATAAAACTTACAGTACCATAAATGCTGGTCATAATTTGTCTTATGGTGTATGTTGCTATATCAGGATGATAAATTATTTATGCAATAGTTTCAACTTTCTTCCTATTAGGTAAGGTATACCTACAACAGTTATTGACATCTTGGATTTGTTTCAGGGTCACAGAGAAAAAAAAACAAATATTACCAGGACCGCATAGAACAAAAAATAAATATATATTTTCAGTGATTATCATTAAAAACCAAAATTTGTAACTCGTTAAATGAGTCATTGCTTATAGTGAAAACTTATGTGTTTAACATTAATATTATATAAAGTATCATTTCAATAATAAATCACAAAAAATTAAAAAGCTTAGCAAGAAAGAAATACCATTCAGAGAGGCCTGTTGGCTGAGACTGTTATGACAGAAGATAACTTCAATTAATTTAAAAGAACAAACAATGGAATGCCAAGAAATTTGTTGAGTTGAATCTTCGAGAAGGATGACAGCGCTGCTCCAGAGAGGGAAAGTCATTAGCGCTTGTTCTTGATATTGCTTAAATTCATCAAAGTGCTCTAATTACACTGTACATCTGGAGGAATAAATATTCCTATTTACTGATTAGTAAAGGAAAGGATTCTTTTAGTTCCGTTCTTCGCGTAAGGTATACGCGATGTAAGGTATAGGTGGATAAACTTCCACATTTTATCATTTGTCAATGAACTGTACAACTATATTAATTTAAAATTTTAACTACATTTTGCAAGTATTTTACTTTTATTATCATTTTACTTTTTACTTTTGGATACTTTTTAGTACTGTGGTCTGTTTGACCACAATACTATTTTTATGCTGCTAACAAGTTT
>CM061533.1:218941539-218967201 GCA_030545055.2 Neoaliturus tenellus
GAACAAGAAGTCAGTTCTAATGGATCGTCCTTTGTATCTAGGAATGTCAATCTTGGATATTTCTAAAACACACATGTACGAGTTTCATTATAAGAAGATGGTTAACTATTATGGAAGAGAGAACATTGGTATTGCATATATGGATACGGATGCACTAATTTACTGGATTAAAACAAATGACATGTACGAAGATCTACGCACTTTTATGTATAAAGATGATTTCGACTTTTCCGATTATCCCAAGGACCATCCAAATTACGACTACGACAGAAACAAGAAAGTATTGGGAAAATTTAAAGATGAAACAAATGGTGTGCCGATGATGGAAATTGCAGCATTAATGTCCAAACTATATTCATTTCAACTGTACATAAGCGAAAGGAACGAACATCAAGTCACGAAGAAAGCCAAAGGAATAAAAACCTCTTTCCTGAAGAAGAACGTACAGTTTGAACATTATAAAAGATGTTTGTTTGAAAATGTTGAAACAACTGCAACATTTAACACCATAAGAAGCTTCAACCATCGTCTTTTCAGTGTGAAGCAAACCAAATCGGCATTGAGCTATAAGGATGACAAGAGATACATCCTTGAAGACAACATAAGAACTCTGCCATTTGGACATTACTCTCTAAACCCTATCGACCAGTAAACCTATTCTTCGTCCTCTACCTTCTTCCTTTTTTCCTTTCCGTAAAGAAGAGGGGACATGGCAAGCCCAATGCCATGTTCCCTCTTTTTTACACTAATATGAAATGGCCTTGACCTATATTCAAACTATATAAAAGAGAAAGAACTGTTGTACGGATCAGTATTTTTACAAGCGATGTGCAAGCAACACCTGAAGATGGAAAGTGTGAAGGACAAGATTGTAAATGAACTACATAAACCAGCAAGAAGAAGATTTCCAGAGAAGAAGTACAATTATTAAGGGAATGAATGATCTGTATCAAGCTGATCTCATTGAAATGATACCGCACAGTAAATTAAACAAAGGTTTCAAATATATTTTAACAATTATAGACTGTTTTACTAAAATAGCTGACGCTTTACCATTGAAGGATAAGACTGTAAAAGTGTTACAAAAGCTATGGAAACAACGATACAAAGAAATAAATTCAAAATCAAACATCTACAGACCGATGATGGAAAAGAATATTTTAATAAAGACTTTGGAGCTTTAATGAAGAAATATCAAATAAATCATTATTCTACAAATTCTGAAGTTAAAGCTTCAATAATTGAAAGATTCAATAGAACATTAAAAGGAGCGATGTACAAACAATTTTCAAAACGAGGATCATACGTGTGGTATGACATATTACCACAACTTATAAAAGAGTATAACAACAAATATCATCGTACCATCGGAATGAAACCTATCCAGGTAAACAGCGCTAATGCTAAGGTTGTATTACAACGCATCAGAAATAATACAACACCTAAATTGGAAAAGTTACAACCAAAAAAGTTTAAAGTCAACGATAAAGTTCGTATAAGCAAATACAAAGGTGTATTTAGTAAAAGATATCTACCAAATTGGACTAATGAAGTATTTACAGTTTATAAAGTGCAACCAACTATACCTGAAACCTACTTATTAAAGGATAACAAGGGTGAATTACTTCAAGGTGGATTCTACGGACATGAATTGTTGAAATCAACAGTCGGTGATGTATATCTTGTTGAGAAGGTTTTACAAAGGAAAAAGGATATGGTTAAAGTCCGGTGGTTAGGATTCGATAAAAGTGAAGACTCTTGGATTCCTTCAAAAGACCTGGTATAGTAACTTAATAGCTCATTGTGTGTTTAACCTTGACACAAGATGGAGATTGTACAACAAAAAGATCGATTTAATATCAATAATATTGATGAATTGACGGTTGACAATGATAAGTTAAATCATGGTAAACATGGTGAATTACTACCAAATACAATAAGATGTTTAATAACTGGTCCTTCAAATTGTGGAAAAACAAATGTTGTTTTTAACCTTATAACTAATCCTAAAGGATTGCGCTTTAACAATATATACATTTTTTCAAAATCATTGCAACAACCAAAATATCAATTATTGGATAAAGTACTTGCAAGTGTACCTGAAGTGCATTTCTACAAGTTTAATGCCAGTGAAACAATTATGCAACCAAATGAAGCAAAACCATTTTCTATTTTTATTTTTGACGATGTGTCTTGTGAAAATCACGACACTATAAGGAATTACTTCGCTATGGGAAGACATCATAATATCGATAGCATTTATATTGGTCAAACATACAGTAAGATTCCAAAACAACTCATAAGAGACAATGCAAATATGTTGATCATCTTCAAGCAAGATGAAACAAATTTAAAGCATATATACAATGATCATGTAAATGCGGATATGCCATTTGAGAAATTTAAAGAAATGTGTGGCAAAGCATGGAATGAGAAATATGGCTTTCTCGTTATTATGAAGGAAGAAGATATTAAAAATGGTAGATATCGTATAGGGTTGGATAAATTTGTATTTATGCGTTGAACTACCGATGCTACATCTAGTTACACGTTGAACTTCACAGTGTAAACATGGTGAATCAAGAAAAACTATTAAAAGAAATAAAATCACTCAGTGATTCTATTAGGATGAAGAATCGTGCATTGAGGATGGGTTTAAGTGAAAGAGAAGAATTTCTAGAGACTACATTTAAACCTATTACGGAACCTTTAAAACAGATATCAGAAACTATTGGTAAACCTCGTTATGAAGGAGATGTTTTACTACCAGTTTCTAAACAAGAAGTACAAGCATTAAAAAAAGAAGAAGATGATGATTCATATACAAGTGCTAGTGAGCAAGAAGAAACAAAAGAAGAAGAAGAACCAATTGTTGAAAAGGAAGAAGAACAGCCAATACCTGAAGCTGAACAATCTATTCCAAATTTAACTCAATTGAGTAGCGATATATTACAACATGGACCTCTTGGAAGAAAATATATAATGAAAATGCTACATGACATGAAATCAAACCCGAATTTGAGTAGATCACACGTATACGGAGCAAGAATTGATGGGAATGAATTAAAGATCGGCGATTCAAAGCTTGAAATAACACAAGACGATTACATCATTATTGGTGAGCATAAATATAAAGGAACAAAAGGACTTTATGAATTAATTTTTAAAAACATACCACTAAGATATTCATCCAAAGATTTAAGTGTTTTTAAGGAAATTCTACAAAATACTAACGCTCATAAAAGAAACTACTTAAAGGATGCAATGATTAATCGTTCACGTGCAACAAAATATAACATTGTTATAAAAAAGTTGTTTCCTCCACGAAAATTGCCAACATTACGTACTGCACCAGCGGTGAGACAACCACTGAAAAGAAAATCTTTATCACTTATGGATTTATCACTTCTTGAACAACATGGTAAAAAGAGTAAAGGAGATACTTCAACATCTGGCAAAGGATTGATGAAAAATCTATACAATACGAATGTGATTTACTACAACGACATCAATAAATTGGTTGATAGAATGAGACTATTGCATGAAGCCATGGAAGCCGGTCATACAGGTTTAAATAATGAATGGGTAGCTCTGATTGACGAACTCAGGAATCGCGGCATAATCGTATAATTGTCCGCGGATATATAAGAGTTGCAGGCGTATAATGTGTCAGTTCTAACATGAGCGTCGACAAGTTCGGACGATACTCCGCGTTAGGAGTGCAAGTTGGAGAAAACAGAAAAAGAAGTGGATTACCGCAAACACCCGAAGGTGACTATAACATAAATAATAAACGTTTAAAGTTTGTTAAGGATCCAGAAGAAGATGGAGATGCAACAAATTTAAAAACAGTAAAGGAGGAAACATCTACAAGTTTAAAACTCGACAACAACCAACTGTATGATGCAAAATCTCACAGGGTTATTAATGTTGCAAAACCAGTCAACAATGGAGATGTTGTTAATAAAGGTTATTTTCTATCTGCGATGGAATACGCTTTACTGTTGGAAAAGACTAAAAGTGGAAAAAAGTACAATGCTTTAAATTATAAAATAACTAATGTTGCAGATCCAACCGAGGATACAGATACAATCAATAAGCGTTATTTGCATTCTGTAATACCAGAAAAGAAAAAAGATGGATTTTCCTTCTATAAATATACTATAAACGATATTGGATATCCTAAAGAAGAAAGTGATGGTGTTAATATTAAATACATTAAAGATAATTGTATTTTATATAATGGTGCTGTTATTGATTGTCATGGAAAAGTGTTGTCCAATCTGAAAGATGGTTCAACTCCATCGGATGCTGCTACTGTGAGACAAATGAATGAAAGCTTGAAGAAAGGAACATCCGCTTTTGTTAAACAAAATCAGGTGGTGTCAAAGAAAGGTGATGAGTTTGTGCAAGGAAGTGAAAAGTTTACCTTACTACAACTACAAAATAACAAGTGGGATGGAAAAAATAAAAGATTGTCAAATATAAGTTTAGGCACGGAAGAACATGATGCTGTTATTTTAACACAAGTGCCACAACTATCAGCTACTGGTGTTAACTTTATATGTGGAGGTAGACGATTAACCCATGTAAAATCTGGTAAAGATGATAATGATTGTGTTGTTGTGAAACAAACTATAGTTTTAGATAAAATAAATAACTTATATGATGGAAAAAATAGAAGAATATCTAACATATCAGCAGGAATAGCTCCGAATGATGTTGCTACTATTAATCAAGTTATAGCAACCTCTAATAACGATCCATCTGTGTATACATGTAATGGTAAACGTATCACAAATCTTGATAATCCTACACGTAACAAAGATGCTACTAATGTAGAGTATGTAATGAATCTTGTAGGTAATGTAGTTATTGATATGCATAATCATTTGATTAATGCATCGATGAAACACAATAAAATCGAAGATTCTCAGAGAAACCAATGGATTAAAGATGAAATCATTGATAGATACTAGTAAAACTTATGAATATTTAAGTATGGAATACACAAAAAAAGGATTCATTATCATAAAGTATTTCATAGAGTGAAGACGTTGGTTACATAAAACAGCATAATGAAGACCGTATCGCTCAGTCGTCGTCAAGACAGCGGCAAGAGAGGACGTGGTTTAACATCAGCTGCATTATCCCTGCTCAGACGGATTCCAATTGGTGCTGTTGTGAATCGAGCGATAGACGCTTTACCATACGAATTACATCTGCCCGGAGGTTATCAATATTGTGGACCTGGAACTAAGTTGTCAAAACGTTTAGCAAGAGGAGATCCTGGAATTAATAAATTAGATCAAGCTTGCAAAGAACACGATATAGCATATTCAAAGTATAAAGATTCAACAAATAGATCAATAGCGGATAAAATTCTAGCGGAAAGAGCTTGGCAAAGAGTAAAATCAAGTGACGCAAGTATTGCAGAAAAAGCAGCGGCTTGGGCAGTAACTACAGCCATGAAGACGAAAGCTAAATTTGGTGCTGGAAGACGACGTCGCAGAGGAAGACCTGCAAAGAGAAGAGCTCCCAAAAGAGGTGGAAACATTAAGAAGAGACGTCGTAGAACTCGTAAAGCAACAGTAAAGAAAGCTTCTATTTGGTCAATGGTAAAAAACGGAGCAGGTTTATACCTAAGACCGTACCGTGTGTACTAAATAAGAAGAATCAATTGATAATTCCAAATAAAGCCTTAACAAATCATCAGTTAAATGATTATGTAAAATGTTTGAAAATACCATTTTTTCGAGGAGTTTTTATGAAAGATGCATTACCAACTAAAATATGGGAAAATGAAACTGGAATAGTAAATTTGGATTCCACCTATGGTCCAGGCACTCATTGGGTATGCTATAAAAAGCTCGGACAAACCGTTTACTACTTTGACAGTTTTGGCAATCTACCACCGCCGAAAGAACTGCAACATTATTTTCGAAACTCCAAAAACATTTTTTACAATTACAAAAGAGAACAACCTAACAATACTGAAATATGTGGGCATTTATGTTTGGAGTTTCTAGCGAAGAGTGTCAGTCAGCTTTAAGATGTCATCGTATACAGTGTCACTGAGTGGAAATTCATCCACATTGAAAAGTACGCTGTTCCCAGCATTGCGTCTATCCAAGGAAAGATTATGGGAAGCGGCATTACTTGATTTAACTACCTACAACTCAATTCCCAATGTTACGGAAGGAAAGAACAATTTACTACATTATTATGAAACTAAGGATGCTTCAGGAAAATACTCAGAATTGAAAATAATTACATTTCCTACTGGAGCTTATGAAATCGATGATATAAACCAATTACTACAAAAACAACTCGGAGAAGAAAATATCACCGTTAAAGGAAACAATAATACTTTAAAAGCAGAAATAACTTCAAAATATTATATCGATGTCAGTTTCAAAAACTCCATTGGCAGTTTACTTGGATTTACAGATACAAAAAAGAATATATTAATTCCTGGAACTACTCATTCAGGTGATACAACTGTCACAATATTGAAAGTCAATAGCATCGATGTAACGTGTAATATTATACACGGATCGTATAGAGAAGGAGTGAATCAGCATATTTTACATACATTTTATCCAACAGTGGCTCCTGGTTTTAAAATTGTTGAGAAGCCACAAAACTTGATATACCTACCGTTAAACACCAGTTTCATTTCAGACATCGTACTGAACATATTGGATCAAGACGGTGTTAGTGTTGACTTTAGAGGAGAAACGATAACTATACGGATACACATCAGAGCGGCAACATAAAGGTCAACATGGGATTATCATTTAAACCGCAACGGAAGAGTCGGGAGCTCAGTAGCTCCTCGACATTGGAAGAGTTAACATCGGACAACATTCGTTTTCTACAGAAGATTGGATTGAAACTTAACAACGATGGATATCCTGGATATATCTCAAGGACCGACATTCGACGAAACACTATGGGAGAAGGAATATCACACGCACAACCCTTACACTTCATCAAAATTAAACAATAACGATGAAATAAGGATTCCCATTCAACAACAAGATATTTACACATTACCGTGTGAAAGTTATTTGTACATTGAAGGACGGGTATTAAAATTGGATGGAAAAACTGCTTCAACAGTTCCTTTTATAAATAACCCGATGGCATATCTTTTTGATGAAATAAGATATGAGATATCAGGGGTGACAGTTGATTCGACAAAAAAGGTTGGTATAACAACGACATTGAAAGGATTAACATCATTAACACCGCATGAGAAGAATTCAATAGTCACCGCCGGATGGGTTGCCCCTGATAAAGACACTATAACACCGGATTCCAACGGTCACTTTGATTTTCATGTACCCTTACGATTGCTTTTGGGATTCGCTGAAGATTACAAACGAATAATAATAAATGTCAAACAAGAATTGGTATTACTCAGATCTTCAACTAACAAGGACTTGATACTTGCAGACCCTGCAACTACGGAAGATAAACTGGAATGGCAACTACAATTGGATAAAGTTGTTTGGAGAGTACCTCATGTAAGATTGGCCGATGAACATAGAATCGTATTATTGAGAAAGTTAAAGTCTGACCGTGATATTGTGATGCCATTCCGAAGTTGGGAATTCCATGAATATCCTACACTACCTCAGACAGAACGACAAACATGGACCGTCAAGACATCAACTTATTTGGAACGGGCAAGGTACATAATACTCGGTTTTCAAACTAAGCGAAAAGATGTTATCACTGCAAATGCCGGTCAATTTGATCACTGTAAAATAAAGAATTGTAAAGTTTTCTTAAACTCTCAATTCTTTCCGTATGACAATTTGAATGTCATGTTCAGCAAAAAACGTTTTTCCATTTTATACGATATGTATGCAAGATTTCAATCGTCATATTATGGAAAGACTAATACACCACTATTATCGCCTGACCAGTATTATTCCAAGGCTCCGATAATTGTAATCGATTGTTCAAAACAAAATGAATCGGTAAAATCATCAAGTGTGGATATAAAAATTGAAATGGAATTTGAAGAACCAGTAGCAGATGGAACTTCAGCATACTGTCTAATTCTACATGATAAAATAGTTACTTACACACCGCTGACCGGAATTGTGAAGAATGTACTTTAAAAAGAATTAGTACAACGACTGCAGATTTTTGAGGTTAGAATTATCTGCTTCAATTTTTGAGGTTAGAATTTCGTTTGTGAAAAACAAGTTGAAAACAAACATTTATGTGATTGTATAAATTTCAAGGATTTCACGAAAAACATAAAAGAGAGAAAATCATGAGTGGAAAGTTCATTTTATATTCGACCGTCGTATGGGAAACATCGTTCGCAAGATGAGTTCTACTAACGGAGAAGAAAATACACCTCTAATGGATGAGAATAGTTCAGATATAGAAAAACAAGTTGAACGAGAAATGGACGAGTTCCTCAAGTTTAACAAACATAAGAAGAGAGAAGAAGAAAAAGAAGAAGGAGAAGCTGAAAAAGAAGTAAAAAGAAAAAAGGTTGAAGTTAACATTACAACTAATATTTTAACAGAAGTATTTCTTCGGATTTTCTACCCCATTTCATCATGCATGACGAAAAGTATTTCAGTTGGAATTTTAAAATCATTGGATTATTCACCGATTGTTATTTTAAATCATGGAAATAAAATGGTTACATTCACTGAAACTTCTTGGGAATCATTTATGAAACATTTACATCTTTTGGAATGTTATTTGAGTAACAACACATTTGGAAGAAGAACAAGATTAAGTTTATTGGAATCAAATATTGAAGTTGATATAGTGAAACATCGTGGGGGACAAATGGTTCGCTTCAGAGATTTAACTAGACATGATGTAAAATTACATTTGACTAAAGAAGAATTTTACACTTTAAGTTGTACTACCGGTCCCGTCACCAGATATTTGAAACAACTAATATTTTCAAGTGCAATAATCAAAGACTATCTAATCGATACATTGGACAGACAACCTTTCGTTCCAATTTTATACGGTCCCGTGGATACTTCAATTTTTAATCGAATACCTCAAGAAGTGGATATGTGGAGACAATTGAACAACTATCACACCAACTTTAATATCGACGAAGAAGCGCAAGAAGTTAAAGAAGAACAATCGTGTTTGTAATACAAGTCAGTTGCTGACGAGACTTCATCATGAACAAACGGGTTTCGTTTTCTAATGCGCCACATATAATGGAAGTTAAAAAAGGTATAATTGAATTTCAAGCTTTTCGAGGAAATGATGGAAATTTTATTATAAAAGAATTAGTAATTTTGGATATGAACACATCTGTAGTTTATCATTACTTATTCAAACCTCCATTACCATTCAATAGACTAACAACTAAAGCGAAAGTTACAAACAAATGGTTGTACAAACATTTTCACAACTTAAGATGGGATGAAGGTTTTATTAATTATAACATGATGCCGCACATTATGAATCATTACTGCAAAGAGTTCAAAACTATCTACACAAGAGGATTGGAAAAAGCTAATTGGATACAATCATTTACAAGCAACGAAGTGATAAATGCAATAATAGATAGAGATTTCCAATGCTATTTCAATGAACTTTGTATTTCATCAAAGAGTTTTAAACATCGAAGGTCACAGTGCGCTTTGAAGAATGCCTACCGCTTGAATAATTTCCTTCAACAGAATGGTGGGGGTAATGTCGGTAATAAAAGTGAGAGCGCTACCATGACGCAGCATGAGTATTACTCGAACCTCCGAAGAGACAACATCTCCGACGGACATTATTATTAACAAGAAGATTAACAATAACATCAAGATGGCATCGCAGAACTTTCTTCAAAATTTGGTTGATCAATTCAACGCTCATTCAAAATCAACAATCTTACCGACGAAGAGATGTTCTGAACTAAAAGAAGAAAAACATTACATCATACATACAATCAAGAAGATGGACACTTCAGTTGGTGATGCTATTAATTGCACATTGAGCGAGGCGCCGTATACAGTTGGTGACGAACCGAAGTTTCAAATCTTCCTACCGAAACGGTTTGTACAACTTCTACAAAATGAAGATCTTCGAGTTATTCAACCTGGCGCACTCTATTTAGTTTCACACGGACCGAGTGGAAACAACTCAACTAAATTATGTAAACAATAATACCAAGTTTGTAAGGATCTGACGACAAATAACGGAGTTAATGAGATTTTTCGCTTAAAATAACCTAAATTTGCATTAATCATAGTGCAAAATCAGTGTTTTTGTCCAGTAAAACCACAATTACTCCCTTATTTGTTGTCGGATCCTTACAGACTTGGTGTTACTGTTTAGATAATTTAATTTGTCAACTTTTTTGTGTCTTGTGACATTTTTATAAAATTTACGGTTTTTGAGATATTTGAGTTTAAGAATTTAAAATGGCCGCCATTTTGAAAATATCCATCGGAAAAAAATAAAATTTTTTCAAAAAATGAGCATTGGTATGATTAAGGTACATGCCAAATATGAATTCCATACAACAACCCGTTACGGAAATAAAAATTCTTAAGTGTAAAAAACAAAATGGTGGCTAGCGGCTTAACGAAGCATTTCCGGACATATGTTTATATGATTTTTCTGTTTGTTTTGGCATGCTTAATAACCTGGAAAAGTTTGTAAAGGTGGAAGCTGGACACCCTGTATACATAAAGAACCTAAGTATACATTAAGTCCGTTTACACAATATCTTTTAAAAGAAACTTTTGATTTTTATGAAATTTGGTATAAAGGTGTAAGGTAGCGTTCTTCAGGTTAAGTTTGAAAACCATAATGTTCAGACTTCGGGAACGGGGTTTTATGGGATTTATTGTTCTAAAAACTAATTATAAATGTAATTAATGTGATTATATGTAATTATGTAATTAATGCTAATTACAAATGTGATTGTAATTAAGAAGTATTTTATGTTTTTTGTATTGTAATTAGAGTAAGACTGCATTCTCTGCAAATAAAACAAAAATCACAACACAAAATCCGGTTTCCAAAGAGCCAAACACCTCACTTTACTTGATGCCATTGCCTGTACACAAATGTAAGGGGATTGCCTCTCAGGTAAATACGGCGTTTCTAGAATATTCATTCCGTTTGCAGACAATTATTGGATATACTACTGTATACTAGCGGAAAAAAGATTAAGTATGTGATGTATTTCTGTGCTGATTACCAATACTTCTTATATTGCTTATTTAAATGTTAGTACCTAACTGACGTTCTTTCATTAGTTCACGTAAGCTAATTCAATTCGGGTCTCATTTTAAAAGTTCTGTTTTGTTAAAAACTTCCATATTCGACGGATTCAGCTCCATACATTTTGATATGTGATTAAGTAACTTAAATTATAGTACTAAACAATGAAAACTTATTCCTTTTTTAATACAGCACCTACTATAAAATTGTACAGTTTAAAAGGTATAAGGCTAACTATTATTTTTCTTTTACTGTGAAGAATAATTATATATAATTATGCATGTTTTTAGGTACTGTACTGGCCATAATAAACCAAATTTTTCTAGGGCGTTTGCTCTTCTACTGTTTTTGGACAAAATATTGTATTACCTAGTAAGTAATACAATTGTAATAAAATGTAGATTTTTGTAATTTAAGAAAGTAGGATAACCTTACAATAAATCAAATCTGCTAATATAGAAAAGTTTAGGTTATATTTGGTACAAACTGCGTGCGAATCGGTCCAGTGGAGTCTCAGTCGAACAGTCCAAAGGATTGAAAAAGTTGATTTTTCCCAATGTCAAATCTCCATAAGAAAAGCTTATTTTTCATTTACGACCAATTTAACGTAAGTATTTTCTAAATACAAATATAACCTTCTAATATATTAGGATATATATAGGTCCTATATATAGGACCAAAAAGATTTGTTTTGGTACATCCCGCATGTAAATCGGCCAAGTAGAAGTCTCAGACGACCTTTCCAAAGGTGTTTTACTGTTTTAAATATATAGATTAGTCCAATTGAATAATATACGAATTTCACACCAAATCTTGAACCTAAAAACACAAAGACTATAGCAGATCTGGAGTTCGTACAGTACTTGCTGTGGATACCGGTCCAAGCAACCACCTCCGGTTCGATACCACATTGCTTCCCCTCTTCTCATTATACAGTACTTCGAATACTTTTTACTCTATACATAGAGAATTTATTTTTTATAATTAACGTCTTCCAGCCCAAAGTGACTATAGACACTGGCAGATGTACTAGATCCCATAAGAGCAGGGATATATTTCCGAATAGGCGGACTAGGCGCGCGCCTAGGGCGGCAAATTTTAGGGGGCGGCAAAATTTGGGGAAGAAATAATTTTAAAATTGGAGTTTTAGTCTTTAAATGTAATTTAAAAGTATGTTGCATGCCTTCTTTAGTAATAAAAAAAATGTTTAGCAAATAATTCTGAGAACGAAAGTTCGGCTATTTAAAGGTACTTTCATTAAGTATAAAATTATTCAAGAGCTTCGGTCTACGTGAGCTCGAATGCCGCCTCGCGGCCGCGGCCATAGCGCTAGGCGAGTTTTATGGATGTAGAGGTTTACGGGAATCATGTTTTAAAATTAAATCATTAAGATAAAGATCGACTCTTAACTTTTTCTAAAAGTAGAAAGAAGGATCTCGTGTTCTTTGGTTTTAGAATTTTTAAATAAAATTTATAATTTCTGTAATGTCTAGAATCAATTGTTTTTCTCGATGCAAATGCAAGGGCTTTTTTTATTAGAATCCTGTTATCTTCTTCTAAATGCAGCCTATAGCTATAACTAAGCTGTATATTAAAGAATAATTACGGTGCTAAATTTCCTTGGTTACACTTATATAATCTCACTTTAGTAGTTTCATTAAAACTAATGGAAAACTCTATTAAAAAAATCTAGAAAACAGGTGATTTTAGATAGTTATAGCTGAAATTAGAAATTTGATTAAAAAATTCTAAAACTAGAGAAGACGAGATCCGTCTTTATACTTTTAGAAAAAGTTAAGAGTCAATCTCTATCATAATTAGTTAATTTTAAAACACGATTCCCGTAAACCTCTGCAGCCAACAAACTCGCCTAGCGCTACGGCCGCGAGGCGGCAGTCTGTGACGTCGCGTAGTTCGGGCTCAGGTAGACCGGAGCCGTCAATCATTTAGTCACTACACCGCTGTACTGAGTTTTCCGTGCCGCATTTTCCTATTGGTCTGGCGAACGTAATGTCGTGTTGTTACTCGCTGCACAGAAAAAGGAAACAAAATCGTTTCCTTTTTCTGTGCTCGCGGTCGCGGGCGTGGGCTTTCACTACACCCTCCCGTGTTTACCTCGTACGCCACTTTCCTATGCTTACTTCGTTGGCAGTGCCAACGTCAGGCCCCAATGCCAATTGCCAATGTAAACATTGTGGTATGTAGTAGGTAGCATATACTTCAATTGTGTTTTATACCAATTTGTAACTCATAATTATGAGTTAAAGTGTTTAATTTAAAAATAGGGTCTAGTTGTCTCCAAGTATGAATTTACAGTAATACTACTCAATGGACTTAACTGCAGTTATTGATTCATTTGCCAGATTAAAATTAAGGAGAAAAGTGTGAAGTAACTCCAACTAAACCACATTTCATATTATTATTTTAAGTGAAAGTACTTACTTTTTTTTTTTATTAATTTAGTTTCTTGTAAATAAACCCGTTTTGTAAATACAAATATTTTATTTTTCAAAGACATCTTATCTTCACCCGTCTATCCAGTGTATTTAATGTTCAATAACAATAGTTAAGAGTTAAGAGCCCTTGTACATGGACATTTCCATGTACCGTTTTCGCGCTGTAAAACGCGATTATGACTTATGATTGGTTACAACAATGTTGCGCATTCCAGCATGTATCCAATGAGACTCACTTTTTGAATGAAAACGGCGCAACAAATACACTCTTTAAAAATGCTTAAAATGTAGTATGTTTGTTGATAGCAATTACTTATTACTTTTCTACAAAATCAGCTGACACGGCATGCGAGGTCGGGGAGTGCGCTGACAAGTTTGGGGGGGGGGGGCGGCGGAAAACTTCGCTGCCTAGGGGCGGCAAATACCTAAATACGTCCCTGCATAAGAGCAATGGTGCCAATTTCTGCGACAACTATGGTTGTTGCCACCGAGTATATAGTGGTTAAAAAAGTGTTAAATAAAAATAAACATTTTACTGTTTGTAATCTGCAAGTGTTGCCAGCGCTTCAGGACACAACAATTACTTGTTTGCCTTAGAAATTGTTTGTATTTAACGTAACTATAACAAGGAGTTTAAACATGAACAAGGGTAAAAGTTATGGTTACATATTTACCTTGATTGTTAATTTGATAATTAACTAATGATTTGTTTTAACAAATAATCAAAATGTTAAATATAATAATATGGTCTCGCACCCGTAACAACACAGCTTCATCCGCTTATTCAATCAGCTGTGTAACCGTAAGTATTATAACTTATCTTGGTTTCTGTTTTAGTTTTAACGCTTCATATCCGGAATACAAAAAAGTTATACAGCAGACCTTGAAGAGCGGTTATTTTCTTCTACCGATCTCGCTTCCTACTAACGTATAGGTTGTTCATCACAAAGCATACTAATAAATTGATTTAACTACCTAAATGATTTCTTAAAATAAGTAGGCCTATTGCAGAATTTTTTTACATAGATCACTGAAATGAGATATTTCTTGTCTAATTTAAAACTTTTCCTATAACATTTTAAATAAATCAAAACTAAATTTAAATTATATTTTCTAATTAAAATTACACAAAATATAATAAAATAAAATTAAAATTTTTATAAGTGTGAAAGTACCTACTTGAGATGATTTATTTACAGTTTATGGGTCCTTTTTTAATTTTCTATTGTGAAATGTTTTACATTAGCTATATTTTTATGCTTCAGCTGTTTCTGGTTGTTAAAGCACGGACTGCGTCAAATTCATACACTCCTCACTTTCCTTTCCTCTATATGCAATTTTAACATCGTAATTGTCGATATATAATTTATGTGTAATATTTCTGTTCCTCAAGAATATTTTGGTTTTTAAGGGACCTATGAAACGTCTCCTATCAATTCGTAGATGGGGCGCTAAAATGTTTGTGTTTAGTTCAACATGTATTTTTTTTTATAAAAGTCATACTGCACTGCAGTTTACATTAACACCTGTAGTTGACTCCTCGTTATCATGACGTCGAGTCGGTAAAGCAGTACAACTACAAAAAGTTCCTGCAGTTACCGCAAGACAGCGTGCAGATCCGGCTGAGGATTAGAAGTGTTTGAGAAGAACAAAAGTCGATTTGAATTATCTACAGGGCATTAACTTTCTAACGGTATGCGCCGATTTTTCCTCCTACGTTGCGCACAATAAGCCGAAAAAAGGAGGGGAAGAAAAAAATATGCTTGCTTATTAATCAGGTATATAATTCGTAACTGGGGACCTAGCATTTGCGTGGTAACCAAAACAATTATTTGTAGTAGGTCCCAATAATATCACTGTAACAAAAAGGGTCATAAAGTACCAAGTGCAAAAAAGTTTTGTTCCTATCAAGACGAGCTCATTCGCTCCGCTCACTCGCCTTCATTACGATCTCGTTCGCTTCGCTCACTCACCTTTCATAATCTTTAATGCAGACCTACGGGTGCTGCATTCTAGTATAAATTTGTTGGTGCCTCAGTGTTTTGATGAAACTCGATTTCAATGGCGAACGAGAACATTCGAAGGAAGATTGAGGTTGACTTCCAATTCCAAATTTCTATGTACATTTTTTTCGTAATTTTTAGATTTCTCTTCGTTGTTGAAGTCATCCTATGTATTAATATTAATAAACTAATGAGTCGTAATTAAATTCCCCTTCAAGAATTGTATTGGAGGCTTAGTTATTGAGTTGTTTGTTTTTAGCCAACACCTATATGCGTTAGGCATAGAGTAAGGATTTGAAATCTTTTTCCTGCCCATTATTAACTAAAATAATTTAAATAAAATTTGTTTTTTAAACGCTTTAAACTTCCAGATATAGTCCAAAACTTAATACCCCCGACGCAGCATACGGCATACTTAGCGCATTTATAATTGCTGTTTTGTCTAAGCGACAAAATATTTAATACGAGGGCAATACTTTTTAACTATGTAAAATATTATAAATCCGAAAAGAAAATATTTTATTATATTTACAATATTTAGTCTATTGTATTTAATTACAAAAATAATACGTTTTAAGATAATAAAAAAGTTCATTCTACAACACATAAGAGTTATCTTCTTAAAAGTCATATTGTGGCCATATTTGTGGGTTCAATGGATTAGTTGTACGAAAAGTCTTCTGTATTTTATAACATTAGCATAGCCATTACCCAATAAGCTGGATTTTTACAAGACACGGGAAACTAGAAAATTTACACCAAACGTTTAGAGACACGCACCGAGGAACACGTCCCAAAGGTGCTCTCATAACTTGGATTTTGTCCAAATCCATTCTCAACTGGCCTATCATGGACGTATTTGTAGGGTTTGCTAACAAATAGACAAATAAAAAAAATCCATATTTATAATTAACTACGTATAAAAAATAACTTAATTCAGTTAATTAATAGGTCCTGTCGAGCAGGCAGGCATGACTTCTTCAACGAAACCAACTTCTCAACTGACAATTAAAACTTCTTTGTTCCACCATACGCAGTCGCAGCAACCCTTTGTCTCACTGGTAATTTTCAACCCCTAAACAAACTGAGACCCTCATTCCAGTGATTGTAAAAACCATTTACAGCGCCCCATCGGAGCGGCCGATCGAGGAGACGAGCATCTGCGGGACAAATTGAAGGGGTGTCGGTTTTTGCAGCGCGAGGGTGGATGGGTTATTCGCACCCCACCTGTCGTGCAAGGGTGAACCTCCCCAGCTGGGGAACGGGTAAAGTTTCCCTTTTTGTTAGATTTCGGAAGCGGATCAGGTGCGTCCGTTTTTACGGATTTTATCACCGGATCCGAAGGTTGCCGCCCCTCCGTATCACACCTCAATCTCGGCTTTTCAAAGTGCTGTTGGCTTTTTATAAGTTTTGTCGTTTTTTGAAGAGGTTTTTAGAGTAAGATTGGTTCCGTTCTCACCTTCGGGAGGTGTCGGGTGTTTTTCATCCGGAACGGAAGAGTGGTGAATGTACCCTTGCCCTTGCCCCTGAAAGGGTAAAGGGTAGGAAGAGCGCGAGATCGAATTACCGAACGACATGTCCACACGTTTTTTCGGAAAACACAATTTTCAAGTGGTATTACTTTGAAAGAAATCTTACTTTAATATTTTTTCAAGGAATTTTCACCATCTACCCTTATTAAGATAATGCAATATTTTTAGGGTATATATGTATTCTACCAATACTTAAACTTGCCTCATTTAATGCTTTTCCCCTGGGATAAAATTAAACTTTAGGAAACAAATAAAATTCCTCTTTCCTATCCTCCTTCAATGAAGCTTGGCGTAACCATTTAACTAAGCATAACTCGATCGTAAATCCAGAAGATAAAAACACGTAGTCTGAGTGGTGTATATAATGTGTAGGCCTACACCTAAATATCCGGCTTACAATTTTAAAACCATTGCGCTGTTTGTAAAAACAATTATTGCAAGTAATTTACCAGAAGTTGTGAATTTAGTTACCTTGTAACGTTTTCAGAATTTTTTATCAACGAGTGAACCTATGAAAACTTCCTCTCTTTAAAGCCCCGTCCGCACTGGCCGAACATGTTTGCCGAACAAACTTTTGTTTGTTTGTTGCTAACCTTTTATAATGTAAATCATATGGCCGGTAATTGTTTGTTAGGAATTATTGTTGATTTTTTGTGTTCGGCGAACAAGTTCGCCACGAACAAGTTCAGCCAGTGCGGACGCGGCTTAAGAAAAGGAAAAATAATTGAGACAGTTGAAGTTTTCTAATTATTTTCGATTCCATTATTGAAGGATGTGTTTTCAATACAACCCCATCATGGAATTGCTACCTATACTACCTATAATAGTACACCCAGTACTGGTTCCCAGTTCCTCATCGTCCCCGGCAGTGCAGTACTGCACCGACCGCTGCACAAGCGTCAGTTGCAGTGGCAGCGATGCACCGACGCCCTGACGGTGCAGTTTGTACCTCTGACAACCCGTGATTTATCAGCAATTGTTGGCCCCTGTTATCAGCGCGCTGGTACCGAGATTTACAGCTCTGTACTGAATGCCGCCGCACGACTCCGCACCGGACTGTACATAATGTTCCGTGCCTGTACATCTCATGTTCTCGCGCCGACCGCTCTGATGGTTATTTAACAGATAGTTTGCATCCAAATTACATTTCTGATGCAGATTTTATTGGTTTTCTTCAAAAGGAACGTGTATAGATGTTTTTAACAGTGTTTTCTAGAACAGCAGGTACTAAACACCGAGCGTTGTTACATAAGTTAGTACAAACGGGTAAGATTTGAAATTCAAAATTTATTTTTACGATTATGTTACTTTCATAGCCGCCAAGTCTCTTGTTAAGTGGTGGCTTTACTCGTGAATGTTACAACTAAACCAATTACACGTCATACTGATTTTATTGTATACTTTAAATAAAAATAATCTACCCTATATATAACTTAGGATTAGAAGATGCAGTAGTGAGACACGTAATGTTGAAAGGAAAGTTCTGGAAGAAAGGACAAAGTCAACTAAAATACGTGAAGACTCATTTTAGAGCAGTAGGTCTAGAATAATACAAATTTGTCTCTTGTAAATAATCTATTAAGTAACAATGCAAATTAAACTGCTTCCACATCAACAACGATGTCGCTGTTATCCTGTTAGATTTCTACGGCGACTGGAAGTGGAGTTGGAGGTCCTTGTCCTGTTCCTGCAGCAGTGGCAGGGTTGATACTCCGTGTACTGTACCGTGGCCGCGCCGCTAGCCGGGCAACTCACCCGCGACAGACAACGCCACTCAACACTTACCGCTCAGCGACAACATTTCCTCTACACTCTAGCAACACGGTGGGCCTGGAAGAAGGGTTTGAAACACTTATACAACACATGGACACAGAGCATCGTTTTCAACTTCAACCCTCAGAAGGGATAGGCCTATATCATCTTTTGAGTGTACAGTATTACTATTACGTCCTGTTTATGAGTGTGAATCATACTAGCAAGACATTAGATAATCTAGTTTCGTTTCGTCTTAATGATTTTTATGTTTTATTTTATGCAGCGGTAAGTGTAATTGAATTAGACCCTACCTCTCCGGTGTAGAAAAATCGTCTCCCGTCAACAGAATATGTGCCAGTATATGCCTCATTTTAAAAGAAAAATTATGAAGGTGAAGAATAGAGTAGATCTTTTTAAATATTTACCATTTTAATAGAATTCGCTTAAAAATAAAATATGTCATAAAGTTATGAGTTGAATGGGATAAGTACTTATTTATACTGACGTATCTTAAAACGTTAGGGTTCGACTTTCCGTTTAAGAGGTGGTAATTTTAATTTGGGAAGGGGAAGCTGATGAAAATACATCCTTTTCCGGGACCACGGAAGTCGGCACCAGTTCTTAGTCGCTATAAAAAAAAACAATGAAAGTCGGCACCAGTCCCGGGAGCGGCCGCCATGACACCATGAAAGTCGGCACCAGCCACCCTGGTTCCTCCTTCCACTTTTACCTCCCCTCACACTCATACCCCGTCATCACTATTCACTCTCTGACCATTACCCCCTGTGATAACTTGAAACCCCCAATGTCATTACCAACTCACGGACGGGGCATATTTGCATAAAATTACAGGCTATGTAGACGATATTAATCTAGAATATATTTTATTGATTATCTACACAATTTAGGAATCATCCTTAAATTAATAGTTTTATTAACGTATAGTTAAGTATACATTTTTTTACTCTCCATACTTGTGATTGTCATGTTATTCGTTGATAAAACGTTGACCACAACATATCTTACACGATAATATGAATAAATCGTGACGACTCTTATTATATTTTAGACAAATGTATTTATATATATAATTATAATAGATTCCGTTTCATAAAAGCTAAAATTCATCGTTACGAAATGATGTTACTGGATTGTTGAACTTATTATGTTCCGGTTCTACCATTAATCAGTTTAATTGTTTCTTTATAGAAGGCTGGTATGCCTAGGCATTTCTTACCTATTACTTTATATATTTGCAGATGCAGGACAAAACTGTAACGAACTTATGTGTATATTTTTTACAGTTTAAATACATCATCTAACGTAGGCCTACCGCTCCCAAAAATTTACATTCTTTCACATATTACCTAAAAAAATAAATACTTGAGGTATTTGTTCGTAAGTAACTAATTACTGTCTCAGTAGGTTATCCGCATTTTACTGTCTTAAAGAACGAATGACCGCGTGTGATTTAAAAATTGGGAACAGAGCACCCGACTGACCATCGGTGCAGCAAATACTTCCAAGGGTCAACGGTAATCAATAGAGGAATGTCAAAATCATCAATGGAGCTGAACCCTGCACTGATCTAAGGGAAGTGGTGAGAGAGTTAGCAAGGGGGCAAAAGACAAGAGAAATAGGGGTAAGACGGCGCTGTGGAGGGGAGACTACCTGAGGCCACTGCAGAACCTTCCTGGTGCCGACTTTCATTGTGGCATTAATAACGCTTCGATGATTTTTGCTGATGGACAGGTTTTGGTGCCGACTTTCATGGTCGCCACTTTTCCATCTGGGCAGGTGTTTATAAACAAGTGTGGACTTAAATGCGTCTTTATATTTTACGCCCAAAATTTTATTTATGAACATTCCATCAATTATATTGTCTTTTTCATACTGAAATGAAGAGTTTTAATTATACTGCAGCATCTAGCTCTAGCTTTCATCGACGTAAAAAATTATTAAATAAAGAACTAACAATATTTAATTATACTATTGTACTTGATGCTCGAAAACGGGTAATTTATTTTGATACAAAAAAGTTACATTTATTTCTAAATCAATGACGTTCGACCACCAGTCCAATATTGTGAATATCAGTAATCGCCATAAATTACACTTATTTACAGCTAAACATTAACAGATGTTTAAAATGCTCAACCCAATCCCAATCTTATTCAATAAATAAAGGGAAATTTTTAAATTTAATTTTTGGATAGCGCCCTTGTTTTAAGACTGATTCGAATCAATTTTTTGCGGAAACAACTACAGACCAACGACAGATCCAATGACAAAAAACTTGCAAATCGGTTGAGAACTGTAGGAGAAGTTCTCTTTAAAAAAAACCTTAGTGTATTAAATAAGTATAGATTTGTATTGTTTCCTCCAGTAGTCTACTCGTATTTTAGTTTAAACATTACGATGTCTCACGATGACCTATACACTAACATGTGATGGCCTTCTGTCTTGTGATGGTTTAAACCATATGCTGATTGAAAAGTAACATGTGTTCCACCAAAATTCTCCGCCCTCCCCTAAAATTTCCAAAACATAATCATTCGAAACCAAAGAATTCAAAGGAATCTACCTATAACAATACCATTTATATTGATCTCCTATTTCGCTTGCTCCCCAAACACTTAATTATCCCTGCAGCCTCGTATAATTTTCCGAACAGTTGACCCCCTGTGATGTTTTCGCGGTTACCTACGGACATATGGCAGGGTGGGCAACATGACGCAACAACCACAGTCGGCGGGATTGGTATAGCCCTGCAGCAGGCGCCATATGCTGCCGCTGCGGCCATTAACTCAACAATGGCAAGGCCTGGGACTGATTGAGCACGGAATTGCGTTTTCGCCAAAAACCCATCTACAAGACTTCCACGTTATGATTCTTCGAGAGCCCCTCCTCCTATTGTACCGCAACAGACGCGAAGGAAACCAACAGGGAGCGGTCAAATAATTGGTTTGGTTGGTTTCATTAGATTACTCTATTGTATGTTAAAATTAATTGTTGCTGACCATTGGAAATTCCAAGAAAGAAGTTACAATTATTTACTTATTTTATGTAAGTTTTTATATTATCTTAGTTTAACGAATATAGTTAATAAATTAGCTATAAAGAAGCTTATTAAAAGGTTTCGGAGACCGTATAAAGAAGACTTGGTTTGACATTTTCAAAAATTATTGCAAACCCCAATCTCTGGATTGGTTGTGGAATCGAGGTCAAGCAATCCCAAAATTCTGGGGTCGGAAATACGGTCCGAGCTTGATTTCCTGCCAGGCATACGCTTAACCATAGAAAAGTCCATTAGGACTAAAACGCTCAAGCAATATGGATACCTATTCGTTTATACTGTCAAACTTTTTTAAATTTTTATTTAGGTATTCACCTTTTTAGCTTCTAAATCTATGATGTTTAAAGCTTTTCAAATATTTAACTCAAGACACTCAAAATATGTTTCACTTTAATTTTGTCCGTTATGATGAAAACGTTTAATTTGATACAAAACTCGCTGGGACTGTTAAGTACTGTACTTCAAATTAAAAATCTTAATTTGTAGAGGGCAGTTTAAAGTTTTTATTACAAATGGCTTGTTTAATATAATGATTTAAATGTTCACTGCACATTCCATATACAAAATTGAAATTAACTATGACAAAATAAAAGTAACACAAGGGTGTTATTCCTGACACTCCGATTCCATTTACTCAAAAACCAAGTAGACAGCCTTTTGTTATATAAATGTTTTCAATGGAAATTTCAATTTTTTACTTTCTTGAATTTTGATGTGATTTGGGATCTTGTTAAATAGTTTTGGACTTGTATTTTGAGGTAATTTTGCAGCCAATTCCAATCTATGAGGGTTTTTTTTGGTAATTACACCAATGACGAGTATTATCGGCATGTTGGTTTTATGTATGCACTATTTTAAATAGGAGAAAATAAAATTTATATTTTATTACATTTTGTAAATGTAAAGAGACGACTAAAAATTAAATAACTTCTTGACTAAAAATTAAAAACAAATTGACCGATTTGAAAAATGCCCGGTAAGACGTTTTCCTGAAGGGATCCATGAGATATGTTCATCAAAAACTAATCCCAAATATTTATTTTTAGTTGCGAATGGTTACTCGAAGTTATCCATGAGCATTGATGGGTTATTAACCTGAGAATTTCTTTGACATCCGAATAATAAACAATTTATTTTATTCAGATTTACGTGCAAGTTATTACTGTTGAGATATTGATAAAGATTTGTTATATAAAGCCCCTCAAAAAGAATGTTGTGATCTAAACAGTCGAAAGCTTTTTGGATGTCCAGAAATCCTCTAACAGATTTACATTTTTCATCCAAGGTGTTGATCGCTTTGGTAAAAAAAGTCAACCATGGCATCCGTTGTATTTCTCCCTTTCACAAAGCCGTGTTGTTCCTTACAAAGTAAATTATATTGAAACAAAAACTTAAACTCAGTGACAAGAAATGTGTGTCTGATCGTTGCATGATTTAAATTGTATGTTCAAGGAAGAAAACAAAATTAGAGAGACTTATGTTCATAAAGTCGAATAAAATTGTTTTGGTCGCAGAGACTTATATATAAAAATCAACTAATTGCCTTCCGAATGTTGATAAAATGGGGACATTACAAACTTTAAGGGCTTAGGGCTCTTCCGTTTGGATGGCTGTTTCCAATTTATAAACAACTTCACTCCGTTCTACCAATGACACCAACATCATCAAAATCAGTTTAAAAAGGAGAAAAAAACATGTGGCCTATTAAATATTTACATACAATTTAGATACATATGCAGGAACTTTTATAACATTTGCTTCCAAATGTAATAAGAAATTCTGAAGGCCTCGATCTCTTTAAAATAGTTGAAGTGCAATTAAATTTTTCTTAACATTAAAACTCCATTCTTCTATTTTCGACGTTCCTAAGCAATTTTAATGACAATGACATCTGGCTAGGCTATAAACCTACGGAAAACTCGTACAATAAGTTGGTTATGATGAGGAGGATCTTTATATTAAAAACCCCACTTTTGTAGTCCTCTTTTGTTTTGTTGGAGGACGAGGTGCCTTTGTTCATCTGAAGCAGAACATCGTAAGTTATGTTATAGCTATTTTATGAGTTGCTCTCCTTCAAAATGCCAATTATTTCTGATAATGGAGGGCGTAAGTACTTTAGACTGGATGTAATTGAATTCCAAAGGCAACAAAACTTTTCTTTTTTTTTCTTTTTAACTGGGACGAGACATCCAACGCCTTGAAATTAAATTTAAGATTAAAGTAATTGTTTTAGGCAAACGTACTGACCTTCAACTTATGTTGTACAAAGCATACACCATTTGAAACATATTTAAAAAGTTTGAATTCAGTGTTTGTAATTATTCATAGTTTTACTATAGGTATGGAAAAATGCAAAAAAATATGTCTTCAATTTCATTAGAACGAAACATATTTCAAGGTTATATGCTTGTTTAGTAACATATTTTCATGATAGTTGGTATATAACTTCAGAAAATTTGCTTGAAATTCCTTTACCTCCGTTAGTACATATTATTATAGAATAAATTCGTTATCACATTTCCTTGAAAATTAGCTGAGATTATAAATAAACTTCGCCTGAGTAGTGGGGTTTTGCCGGTTCTGGCACAGGTCAAGGCCAAGCGGTTCGAACCGGCAGTTGTGGTTGACAGTGATGGGTGTGTTTTGTAAGTGGGTCAAGGCCATCCGGAGGGAGTTTTAAAAAAGCGGAGCCGCGAGGGGCTCAGTCGGGGCGGGGACTCGGGACGGGTCGGATCGGAGCGGGAGCGGCGGGCCGAGGGAGGGGTTGTTTTTTATTTTTTCGTTTATTTATTTTAATGAATTTAAATTAAAATCGTGTCGTTGTTGTTGTGCAGAGAGGCGTTGGAGCGTCGTGCACCGGTGACGCAGTGGTAGACGCCGAAGGTGATGGCGAAAAGGAGGTAGACGCACAACATGCACAGTACGCATTTGAACAGTTGCAGCAGGCGGACCATCCCTTGTTGGTTTGCCGCTTCCAATTGCAGCCTGTTGATCTCCAGTCTGAGTCTGTCCTCTTCCAATCGTGATTTGAGCGAAACGTCGTCCATCATCTTCGTGTGCGTGTTTTTTTTTTTTTTTTAATTCGTGGTGGGGCGAAAACGGGAGCGGTGTTGACGGTCGGAAAGTTGGCGATGAAATGAGAAGCGAAGACGAGCGCAGTGCATATTTATTGTAGAGTGGTGGGGGGTGAAGAAGAAGAAAAAAAAACAGTTGTTTGCGATTAAACGTCATTGTCAGCTGTGTCGGACGTTGCAGCCTCGGAAGGTGGAGGAGTGCTGTTTGCAGGTTCGATGTCCTCGCTCTCCATCTCCTCGCATTGTGGACAATTGTAGGAGATCTCCACAGTCATGGTGATGGTGTTGTGTGGAGCGTTGACTACGTCATTCAAAGTTTCAAAAATATCCCGCAAGTCTTGTTGCGACTTTACGGTAAATGTATTTGTACTTGTCGCTAAAGGAAAGCCGCTCATCGTTCGGGAGTTGGCGAACAAATGGCGAGCGGCGGTGAGGCGGCCGCCTATACTCGGTAGGGGTACCGTGGTGGGGGGAGGCCAGTGGTGGGGGGAGGCCAGTGGTGGGGCGAAGCCTGGGTGGGGAACGAGGGAACTTCGGTCA
>CM061533.1:218967301-219041499 GCA_030545055.2 Neoaliturus tenellus
TATATATATATATATATATATATATATATATATATATATATATATATATGATTTTATAATTGAAGTTATTGCTGCAAACCACATTACATATGAAGTTATTGATGCGTCTGACGCCGCAATAAGAGGGCCGCAATATGAGGGTATCTCAGCTATGGATAAACCTCTATTGATGCGTGTGTAACGGTGACGCTCTTAATGGTGCGTCTATTTTTAGACAGGCCACGACCATGATTTGGACATTTTGCCAACATGAAAAACTAAAGAACTCAATACTATCTACTAGCTCTAAAATATCTGTAAAAACCCTTGTTGCTGCACACTTCGTCGTGAATCTGAATTTATTATTCTAGTATTATCAGTGACGAGTTTGTTTATGAATGCCCACATACGGCAGTGTAATCGTTGCTACCTAAACCAACAAAACCAGCTAAGTTCATTTACCCAAATTGTTCTTCACCGTAAGAGACCCTCAACAAATAGAAAAGAGACCGAAAGGCACTGATTTTTTATATTTGTTATATAGAAAAGTCACCAAAAAGTAACTGATATGTGTATACAATTGGCAGTAGACACCCTTATATTGGGAGTTGGTAAGTGGATGGAGAAGGCTATACAGGGGAAATATCTTTGAGTAGCGGATAAAGGATATTCTTTACATCCGGAATGTATATCCTTGATGTGGAATTAATTTGTAATAGAAAATCAAGTTAATTTCAGTTATTTTAGCGTATCCTGAATTTGTAAACTAATTGTGCTGCGTTTATGAGAACATCGGATAATCAAGCCTTGCTTGGTACCAAAATAATATATTTAGTTATTTTGCATACAAATCAAATCATAGTTTCAATGAAATTACCTTGCCAGTATTTTCTTGCTTAGTAGTTATATCCCATTTGAAACTTTCCCACTGTAATAGAGCATTCAAAATTGGCGTCAAAAATAAGATTCCGTGATGGTTCTTACGCCGATCTGTCTTACTTGCTGTTTTCTGAGATATATACGTTTCAGTAACGTAACAATTAGACCTATCTAATGAATAAAACACTATCACACTTCTTTATTTATCAAGACTTTAGTTGTATAGTAATAAAGAACATTTTTCAATCGTCCTGGTTAGTAGACTATCTGGACGCCGAGCATTTACTCGGCAAACTGAAACAGTCATTTGTAGTTATGACATCAGTCACACATAATACGCAAAATGCCAAACCCACATATGTTTGTTTCTGTTCAAGACAATTTAAGACTAGGTTATTCGCTGTTCAGAAAGTTTTAATATGGGTCTAAACACTCTGGTAAAGAATTTTAGATTTTACTTGAAGATTATAACGAAATAAGATTTTGCCTAACATAGTAAACCTCTATAACTTATACAAAAACTAAAGTATTTGCAATGTTTGAAGAAAATCGTTAGAGCCGTGTGTGTACTGTTCATACATACCAACATAATTTACTGGTAAAAGTTTAAGAAGATTTATCAAATTTTCCTATATCTTTGAAGAGTGAAATAGCTCTTGAAGTTATATCTTGTGGCAAGCAAAACAAGGGTGGCCAGAAAAACACAGGTGGCCATTTCTTCATGCTTTGAGATAGAAATTTGATACAGCGTCTTGTTCTGTGTCAGTAAAAAAACCGACAAAGGCAAAACAAACTCTGAAAGATGGAATTTCAGTTTTTTGATCAATCAGCTTAATTAATCTAAACCAGATTTGGAATTCCACATGCTTATCTTTTTAAGACATTCTTTTTGAATAGACCTGTAATTTAACGTTTAGAACCATATTTAGTTTTCATTCGTTTTTCCTTTCATATTGTAACTGCTTGACACTGCACCTTTAAAATGATTTCAATAGCATAAAAATCACTTCAACTAGTGTACCAACTCCTTGAAATTGAGTAATTTAGATTGAAAGGTAGTAAAAAAATTATTTTATACATATATATACCAATTATAACTTATATTTTACGATTACTGTTATAATGTCACGAAAATTATTACGACAGATTAAAATTAGGTGTTACACTTCGTTCATTATAAAACTGTTGGTAAGAATTATAGTTTGTACACTTAACTATCTTATTTTTTAAAAGAGCTTGGTCTTTCGTATTTTTGTGACTAAATCTATAGTGGAATAAAGGGCGAAAGGCCCCTTAGAAGGAATATTAGCTGTCATTAGATATTTTTCACAAATATTAAGAGATGGACAAAGCAGACGTCTTTTGGTCCCCAATCTATTGTTCTTAAAAACAATGTTTTACTATATTACTCACTTCCTTTAAAATTTTTTGACGTGTCGCTGAGTCTCTAATTCTTGAATCCGAGACCTTTAATTTTTAAGCAAACTCCCATGTGAATTGCTCAAAATTTTGCTATACGTTTTTTAGGCTATGTACATTTTGTTAACCAGTGTAGTCTATCCTCTTAGGTTTAACATAACCTCTTTGTTATAAATAGATAGATGTTCTCGCTGGTATTGGTGTACTATGTTTGCTCTTTACATAATATGTTAAAATTAAACTCCTTAGTAATGTTCAAGCTGTACTACCTTTAAATACCCGGCAAACGTCAAAATAAGAATATTTCTTTAATCAAACGCAAAACATTGGCTTAAGTGTCTTGATATGTTAAACACCTTAATTAATTTCAATGGTTGTGATTGGTTGAATTCTATGTAATGGGAGGACCAGGAAAAATTGGGCGAATTGAAATTAGTTTTTCGTCCGCACATTTATTTTCAACCGGGTATATAACCGGGGCCTACGAAAAGTAACGGTATGCGCTGATTGCTAATATGATGTGCACAAACTGAGAAAAAAGGAAAAAAGAATAAACTTATCGATTAATATATAGATTAGAGATAGAACCTGAACGAAATTCAACAGAAACGTCAATTGACCTGAAATCCATATTTTACGATCCACACAAGATGCAAAAAAGAGGAGGAGAAACATGTTTGCATATTATTATGTATAGAATTAATATTATGTATTATTATATTATTTGTCAAATACCACTTACCCAAGGATAAGATAATTTCTGTAACCATAGGGTATACAGGATTGAGATTTGGCATGGATGTTCTTCTTTGCTAAAAAATGCTCGCTAAGAAACAGTTTTGGAAAATTCATTAAGGTCTTTGCCCCCACAGGATTAAAAATTTCTATCTACTATTATTAGGACTTACTTAAGGACAATTTTTAGTGCAACTCAAGGAAACAAAGAGCCTGAAAAACTGTAGGACCTACGAGGCTCAAAATTGGTATTGTCGTTCCTTTTTGGTCATAGGTTCTGACAAAGAAACGGTTTTGCAAAATCCCGCAGTGTTCCGCCACATAGGACCTCAAAACTATGATCTAATGTTATTCTCATGACCAATTTTTATTATGAATCAAAAAGGTACATCGAATTTGAAAAATGTAGGATTCAAGATGTTGACATTTAGCATGGAAGGCCATTTTGCTAAATTCCCACAGGACTCTGCCCAACATAATTTCAAAATTATTGTGCCAACGGGATTTAAATTTGGCGAGGACCTTTATCATTACTTATAAGGTCTCATTGCTTATATGGTAGTCACTAAAAATTGTTTTGCATAATTTATTCAAAGCTCCGCCCAAAAGGACTTTAAATTTTAGAAATAATATTATTATTATGAAAATTTTTTAATTCGAATCAAGGAAACAACAAATTTGAAAAAGTATGAGAACTATAAGTTTAACATTTGGCATGAAGGTCCTCTATGCTCAAAAGTGCTCACCAAGTTAAGGCTTCTGAAAAATTAATTTAAAGCTACACCTCACAGGGATTGAAAATTGCTATACGGGCTACCGGATTCAAATTTGGTAAGATTAGTCTCTAAGGAACGATTTTGCAAATTTATTTTAGGGCTCAACATCACAGGACTTCAAAACTTTGATTTAATGTTATTCTTACAGAAATTTTAATACGATACAAGGAAATAGGAATCTCAAACCTAAGGATTAAGGCATTTTGCATAGACATCTTCTCAGCTCATAGCCTAAAAAAAAAAAAAACAAAAAAAAAACTCAGATCTCCGCCTCACACAACTTCGAAACTACCATTTAGGGTCTAGGGCAGTGAAATTAGGTATGGACAGTTCTATTTGCTCGTATGTACTCACTAATAAAAATCTTTGAAAAATCATGACTTTGGGATTTAATGTTTTTCTTATGGATAATTTTAATACAAATCAAAGAAACACAGATCCTACAAATCAGCACCTTCAGAATGGCAAACAGCCTTGAAATGTTGCACGGCCCTCTTTGCTCATAAGTGATCACTAGGGATTAGTTGCGACCTTCCAAGAGGGCTCTGCCATATATGCCTTTAAAATTGCTATAGGGCGTACGGAGGTTGAAAGTTTGAATGAGCGATCCTCTTTCCTCTTAGGTGCTCACAAAGAAACGGTGTTTTAAATTCCATTTGGGCTTCACCTCACATAACTTATAATTTTGAAATAATAGTCTTCTTATGGTCAATTTTAATAATTCAAATCAAATAATTTACAAATCTATGAAACCGACAGGGCTGGAATTTGCATGGACGTTCCTCTTTGCTCATAGGCAGGTGCTCAGTGAGAGCCAGCTATGCAAGGTTTCTTTAGGAGTCCGATCCACAGAACTTTAAAGCTTCAATATAATTCTTAAGGAAATGATTTTTTTTTTGCATCTTATCATCTAAACTTAAACCACAACCACGCCGGGCGAAGGCGTGGTGGTTGACAGTTGCAGATTAATATAGAGATTTTATTTAAATTGGAAGATATCTAAAACGCAGTATTTTGTAAACATTTACAAAACTATTTAGCATTTCAAAAATTCTGATGGACGTTAAAAGATTTTAATTTAATAGTTTTGACATAAATTTTATTAAATCCATTGTCTTAAGATACTAGCTGTAGCCCGTCACGGCTTCGTCCATGATTGAATTTATTTCATAGTTAATAAAATCTTTTTAAAGAGCAACGAAATCTATTTCCTTAAGAATGAATGACATTGAAACTATGAAGTGGTGTGAGTGAAGCTCTGAAGGAATTTCGCAAAGACTGTTCTTAGAGAGAAAAGGTTTCTTAAATATGCCCTGAGAACCTATGAGCAAATAGGAATGAGCAAAAGGAAAATTTACAAAATTATTTCACAGTGAACAACTATATGAGCAAAGAGGAACGTCCATATCCCATTTCAACCCCGTGCGCTCTTCAGTAATTTTCAAGACCTGTGGGGCGGAGCCCTAAAGAATTTTAAAAACTATATTTGCAAAACCGTTTCCTAGTAAGTAACTATAAGCGAAGAGGAATGTCCGATTCAAATTTAAACCCTGAAAGCCCAAAAGTAATTTTAAAGTCCTGTGGGGCGGAGCCCTAAAAAACTTCGTAAACTGCATTTGCAACACCTTTTGTTAGTGAGCATCCATGAGCAAAGAGAAAAGTCCATGTAAAACATGTCAAATATCAATCCCGGAAGCCCTAACGTAATTCTGAAGTATAGTGGGGCGGAGCCTTAAAGTGCTTAAAAACTATATTTGCAAAACAGTTTCTTAATAAGTATTTATGAGCAATGATAAACGCCCATGCCAAATGTCAACCCCATGGGTCCTAGAGTAATTTTCAAGACCTGTGGGGTGGAGCCCTAAAGAATTTCAAAAACTATATTAGCAAAACTGTTTATTAGTAAGTACTTATGAGCAAAGAGGAACGTCCGATTCAAATTTAAACCCCGGAGGCCCAAAAGTCATTCTGAAGTCCAGTGGGGCGGAGCCCTAAAGCCTCAAAAGCTATATTTGCAAAAAAGTTTCTTAATAAGTATCTACTAGCAAAGAGAATCGTCCATGTCAAATTTTAACACCTAGGCTATACAGTAATTTGTCAGCTTCTGTGGGACGGGGCCCTAAAGGAGATGTTCAAAGCACTTTTTTCATTGAGCACCCAAGAGAAAAGAGATCACTACTAATTTCAACCCTGCTGGTATCTTAATTTGTACTTAAATTTGGGCATATGGATAACAATTTTGAAGACCAGTGGGGCGGAGCCCTGAAGAAATTTTGCAAAACCGTTTCTTAGTAAGCACCTAATAGGCAAGACGAACCTATGTTCAAATTTTCAAATAAATTCGTATGGTAGTTTCTGAGATTTTGTAATGAGTCAGTCAGTTAGTGGGATTTCGATTACATATATAAAATTACTAACTGTTGCCTGTCATGGCTTCGTCCGTGAATGAATTTATTTTATAAGTAATAAAATCTTTTTAAAGAGCAACGAAATATACTTCCTTAAGAATGACATTGAAACAATAAAGTAGTGTGAGATATGGAGCTCTGAAGGAATTTCGAAAACCTGATTTTAGTAAGAAAAGGTTTCTTAAATAGAAAAGACCCTGAGAATCTATTAGAAAATAGGAATAACAACCATGTCAAATTTCAACCGAGAAGGCCCTACATTTATTATGAAGTCATGTGACGCAGACCCCTTAAGAATATAAAAAAACTATACAGTGTGATGGAAAAGTCCCGGATTTGGTATACCAATAATAGCAATAAATATCTACTCTTTTAAGCTATTATCACTTTTTTGTCTCTTAAGGGGGACGGCCCACGAGGAGTCAGTCAAAATTCTTAAATATCAGCATAGGTCAAATTTGGTATCAAATTAAAGGTCTCACTGAGCAGAGTACAATGCCGAAAACCATACTTCAAACGAATGATCGAGACGGAAATGGCAGGCAAACAAAGTTTACATTAAAATAACATGGGTAAAACTTTAAAATGCAGTAACTTTCTTAATACTTAACCTTTTGACGTCGGGTCTGTGAGTTATTACTCTAATGCAAAGACGTTTAAAATTAAGTATGATGTGACAAGCGCCAAAGCATATTTCTGTAAGATTTTCAAGTGGGACATCCCTTAAAGGTTGTGTAAATTGAAACTTCTTTGGCCTTGTCACGTCATACATAATTTTAAACATCTTTGCATTTGGAGTAATAAGCCATAAATCCGACATCAAAAGGTTGAATATTAAGAAAGTTATTGCATTGTTAAGTTTTACCCGTATGATCTTAATGGAAACTTTGTTGACCTGCCATTGCCGTCTCGGTCATCTGTTTGAAGTCTACTTTGCGGCATTGTAGTTGGCTAAGTAAGACCTTTAATTTAATACCAAATTCGACCTATGCTGCTATTGAAGAATTTTGACTGATTCCTCGTGGGCCGTCCCCCTTAAGGGATAAAAAAGTGATAATAGGTTAAAAGAGTAGGTATTTATGGCTATTATTGGTATACCAAGTTTAATCACTTCATCTATAATGGTAAAAAATATATTTCACCGTTACGGGACTTTTCAGTATTTGCAAATCTGTTTCCTAGTGAACAACTATTAACAAAACTAAATGTTTACGTTAAATTTAAACCTGTAAATTATCTATGGTGGTTTTGAGAATTTGTGGGGAGGAGGCCTAAAAGGAAATTTGCATAATCGTTTCTTATTGACCACCTATGAGCAAAGGGGAACGTCCATGTCAAATTTCAAACCTGTTGACGCTAGATTAATTTTGAAGTCATGTGGGGTGGAGCTCTAAAGAACTTCAAAAACTATATTCACAAAACCATTTTGTAGTGAGCACCTGTTAGCAAAACGGAACATCCACGTTAAATTTATACCCCCTAGGATCTTTGGTAATTTTGAGTTTCCATGGGGCGGAGCGGTGAAGGAAAATTTACAAAATTATTTCACAGTGAACAACTATATGAGCAAAGAGGAACGTCCATATCCCATTTCAACCCCGTGCGCTCTTCAGTAATTTTCAAGACCTGTGAGGCGGAGCCCTAAAGAATTTTAAAAACTATATTTGCAAAACCGTTTCCTAGTAAGTAACTATAAGTGAAGAGGAACGTCCGATTCAAATTTAAACCCTGAAAGCCCAAAAGTAATTTTAAAGTCCTGTGGGTCGGAGCCCTAAAAAACTTCGTAAACTGCATTTGCAACACATTTTGTTAGTGAGCATCCATGAGCAAAGAGAAAGGTCCATGTAAAACATGTCAAATATCAACCCCGGAGGCCCTAACGTAATTCTGAAGTATAGTGGGGCGGAGCCTTAAAGTGCTTAAAAACTATATTTGCAAAACAGTTTCTTAATAAGTATTTATGAGCAATGATAAACGTCCATGTCAAATTTCAACACGTATAGGCTATACAGTAGTAATTGTGAGCTTCTGTGGAGCGGAGCTCTAAAGGGGATGTTAAAAGCACTTTTTCTTGAGCACCTAAGAGAAAGGAGATCACTCCAAATCTTAGCCCCGCAGGTTTCTTAATTTGTTAAATTTCGAAGGCCTGTGGGGTGAATTTTATGGGGCAAATTTCAAAATGTTCAGTTTAAAAGTTCAAAGTTTCAAGTAATCCGTTTGGTAGGTAGTTCCTGAGATTTCGTTATGAGTCAGTCAGTGAGTGGGATTTCGCTTATATAAATAAAATTTGAAATACTTTTTTTGTGAAATACTTTTTTCCTGGATACACATAATACTAGTAATGACGAAGATGATAGTTGAGTTAGCTGTAATGCGTGCTGCCAAGGACAAGTTTGGGAGACGGTCCCCTTCTTATCAACAATGAAACACTTTGTTTACACAATTTTATCTAGGGTTTTATCTGGTGTTGCTACTACTTCCAAATCAACTCCTACATGAGCACGTAGTCCAGTCAAAATAGGTTCGTGTCGGAAGTAATTCCAGAGGAGCTGAATTTTTCACAGTTGACGGACCAAATAAAGGTGTGCATTTTCCCAAAAGTCTCGAAAAATCCCCCTTGAGGCTTCTGCTCTACGATTCTTTAAAATGTAAGTTGCAGTATGTTAGAAAATCAAGTACGATTTCGTAAAGAGAAAAGAAATCAAAAAAGCGTCCTTTAATTTTGTTCCCGATCAAATTTGCTAAAAACCCCGTCATTACCGCTTATTACAAAAAGCTTAAGGTTTTGTGGCAAAATCGACACAAACATTAAAAAGTGAGTTTTTTCTTCACATCATATTAAAACATTCCCATACAGCTCCTTTGTTTGAAGTTGATATGCAAAACCGTACATCTTAAGTTTGTAGAGAATTATTTTAGCTTTACAATGGTATATTTAATCACTACTAGGGGCTTGTAGGGGCAAAGGCCCCTAAAAATCCAAATGATGATGTTATCTCAAGAATTAAGTTTCAATTCATCACCTAGTTGCACAATTACAGTATTATATTTAATCTCAAGTTGTAGTGTGAGTTTACGCGGTTGGATTTTCTTATAAATATTACTTAATCTTGACGAATATTTTTTGGTGGTAACAAATCAGTAATTCGCTAATATTCTCCCTTGCATTAAACAAAACAATAGGTTGTCTATTTTGTGGTAAAAATTTTTTTCACTATTAGACTGCCGGACGCAATAAAATTAGTTTTGACCTTAAATATGTAGACATAATGAGTTCGTAACTCAAGTGAATACAGTAGTTAAATACAACATAACAAAATGGATAGGCCTACTACTGTATCCCATTAATACTGTACACTACTGCATCTAGGACCACTGTGCCCCACACTTGCCATGTCCCTCGTCCCCTTTCGTGATCCGTGCTTCTTGTATCCCATATGCCCCCATGGCCCGAGTACCCCCCATGCCCCCGAACCCCTGTGCCCCCATGTCAGTGTGACCCCCATTTTTCTGTACTCACATGATCGCCGTTCTTCCCCGAGGCCCCCGTGCCCTCTATGTCCCCCATTCCTCCTCTGTGTATCCCATGTCCAACTAACCAAAGTGCCTCCGACGTCTCTCGAGCCAATTGTGCCCAATGCCAATGCCGCCATGCCGTCCATACCCACCGTTCCTCCCCGTACTTCCTATGACCCCTAAAGCCTCCCCCTTCCCCCGTTCCCCTCTCGTGACCCTTGCTCCCTGTACCCCCTATGCCCCCGTGGCCCGAGTACCCCCATGTCCTGTTCCTCTATTCTCCCATGCCTCTGTGCCCCCTTTCTCCTAAGCTCACATGCCCGCTGTTCTTCCTCGAGGCCCCGGTGCTCTCTATGTCTCCCATTCCTCCCCCGTACCCCCAGACCCAGCTACCCCCAGTGCCACCAACCACTCTAGTGCCCCTCGTGCCGACATGCCCATACCCCATGTCTCCTTATCCTTGTGCCTCCATGACCGCCATTCCACTCCGTGCCTCCCATATCCCCATTCTCCGATGTATTCCATTCATCCTCATGCCCGCTATGTCCCCCCAAGCCTCCCATGTGTCCCCTTCTCGTGACCCGTGCTTCCTGTACCCCCTAAGCCTTGCGGCTCGAGTACCCCCCATGCCCCCATACCCCCTATGCCTCTGTGACCCCCATTCACCTGTGCTCACATGTCCACCGTTCTACCTTGATGCCCCCGTGCTCTCTATGTCTCCCATTCCTCCCCCGTGCCCCCTATGTCCCCTTAAGTCTCTCCCATGCCCTCATCAAATGACCTGTGCTTCCTGTACCTCCTATGATGCCTGTCATTACTCCCCGTGACTTTCGTATCCCCGTTCCCCTATGCCTACCGCTCCTTCCCGTGCCGGTCCACCTATGTCCCCCAAGTCTCCCGTGCCCCTCTCTTGTGACACGTGCTTCCTGTATCCCCTATGCTTCGCGGCTCGAGAACCCCCCATGCCCCTTATACCTCTGTGACCCCCATTCTCTAATGCTAACATGTCCGCCGTTCTTCCTTGATGCCCCCGTGCTCTCTGTCCCCCATTCATCTCCCATGCCTACTATGTCCCCCCAAGTCTCCCCCATGCCCTCATCTCATGACCCGTGCTTCCTGTACCTCCTATGCCCCTGTGGCCCGAGTACCCCCATGCCCCGTACCCCCGTGCCTCTTTGTTCTCCCAAACTCACATGCCCGCCGTTCTTCCTCGAGGCCCCGTGCTCTCAGTGTCCCCCATTCCTCCCCCGTAACCCTCTGCCCAACTACCCCTTGTGCCAGCGACGTCTCTAGGGCCCCTTGTGGCCCACATGCCCCCCGTGGCCCCATACCCTCATGCCCTCTTACCTGCCGTTCCTCCCCGAGTCCAGAATGTCCACCCATGCCTCCACCGAATGAGGCCCCCATGTCCGACTACCCCTGTGCCACTGACAGCCCTCGCCCCCCCCCCCCCCAACCCCAACCAGTCACTTGTGCTATGATTGTAGTCTATTTGGTCTATTGGTTTAATGAAGTAGAACATTGTTTGACATATTGTTCGTTTTTGCATACTTGATGCATGAAAAGCTCCGAGTACCTATTTATGTATTAATGGACAATTATTGATTCCGTACGACCTATGTAAGGAAAGAAGCAGAGAATGTATAAAACAAAATACTCCTCATACGGAGGTTATCCAATGTTAGTAGTTTACATAATATGATTTAGTAAAAAATAAACAATTACTAAAAACACGATTCAACTCTAAACACTAAATAGCCAATATATAAAGCAGTAACGTAATATCTTAACGACATGCACTGAGTAAAGCCATTTTATTATTTATTATATCAACCATACCCTGTTGGCTAAGTCACTTTTTACAGCGGTATATTCAGCACACAAAATCATAATGACATAGATTTTGAAGAGAGAAATATACCATGGATCCGTAATTTTTCCATCACTATTGGTGTTTTCCTTTTTATAGTGCATTACAAATTTAAAAAAGTTATAATTAAATATGGTTATCTTAACTCAAAATATCTGTTCAATAAACAGCTGAGTTTATGATAAAACCCTGGAACACCTGCTTAATCACACGTGTAGATCTAAAAATCTTCTTCCCATTTGTTTAACATTGAAACTTCGAGGTCCAATGGGGCGAAGCCCAAGTAACTTTTGATAATTCTGGTATTCTTCCTTGCGTCCTTGGCCCTCAAGCTTTAAAATGAGCCATCATACGTTACCCTATCTTGCTTCGAACTCGAGATATTTCGTAGGGACCGATTCGCTTACGGAATTATATATATAGATGTTCGGGTTGAGGATAACGAGCCATATTGTATTTTTTTCCATGGTGACAGTGAAAAGAACCACGTTCTTGGTCCCATTTCAGTACAGACATTATTGAATTTGAATGTCTTCTCCTCTTATTTTTTCTATAAGGATGACTTAGAGGAATGGAACTTCAAACATCCATAATTGACCATTAGTAGGCCTACTTCGTTTCTTGTAAAATGTGATTTTTTTAGCCCCAATGGGGGACGGCCCCCAAGGAGTCACAAGAAAATTTCGAGTAAGCATTGGGCAATATGATATCTCATATTAAAGGTCTCACTTAACAGTACACAATTCCGCAATCCCGTCTTCAATCGGATAATCGAGCCAGAAGTAGCAGGCAATGAAAGATTTTGAATTTTGCTGAAATCGTTATAAAAGATTTTAATGTGAAGTTAAATAGCCTGGCATTAACAGTTCGGTAATGCCATAAGTTTCATATAAGATTCTGTGTTTTCTGGTATATTAACTCGATATATTAATTAAATTGGTTTTGTCAACGTTTATCTATAGAAAAATTTACTACGCGCGGTGTAGAAAGGATGTCTGAAAAATTAATCTGATGACGTGTACAAGTTGTATAGGTTGAAATTAAAAACAAACGTCAACAACACTAAAAAATATACTTACCTATATACTGCAAATAATGCAGACGGTTAATATAAGACACGATATTATTTTCAGAACAAGTGTGAATATATTTTTGTGTGTTGTAGACGTTTGTTGTCATTTCTGAACGCGTATCAATGTGTAGCAAATTTCATTCTACACATTAAATTTCATTTCTTAATGTGTAGCAACTTATCACGCGAATAAAAAGTGTGTATCTAGGTATTTTATTAGTCTTCTGATTTAATACAGTCATGTATAATGACTAATCTCAAACATGATTAGTTACTATAGTGGTAATTACATAAAATTAGAATTTACTTTATACGCCAGTTAACTAAGGAAGACTAAAGATTTTTCAAGTTGCCAGTTTCATTTTATCATAAAAATATCAATGTTCCTGCAAATAGTGCTTAATGTTAAAATCAGATTACAGAATTGTACTGTAAGTGAGTTTGTCACAAACAGAAACAAATATATAAAAATGAGCAGTTGGTGCATTGACCCCAAGTATCAATGTATTTGTGTATCTTATGATAAAACTGATAACCCCTAAATCATGTTCCTACAAAAACATGCTATTATAACAGGGATAAACCGATGTGTTTTAGTTATTATTCCGGTACAAAAATAGCATGGCGTATGTGAAAGGTAAAAGATGGCCACAAACCCGAGTTTTATACTACCAAGTAATGTATATTTTTATTGAAAAAATTGGTGTATTAAAAAAAAGTTTGTGTAGACATAAAAAAGTACTTAGTATTTGCAATAGAGGTGATCTTTAACTGTGGAATAATTGTTTGGAATGAAAAATTATGTAGGACAAATGATAAACAAATGGGGATTCTTCATAAATTTAGATTTTGAGCACACAATGGTTGTCATGATAAAAAGGATAAAGATTAGGCTACTTTAACTGTTTTTTAACAAAAATGTTTGTAGACTTCTCAAATGATTTATTGTACGTTATATCTTTGCCTTTCAATTTTTAAAATTCGAATTTGCGGCCCTCAATTTTTAGAACATTCTGTGTTTGTTAAAAATATTTAACTGTAGGTAAAATCTTTTGATGCGTAGGTGGGAGTTTTGATCCGTAACCAATTTGAGACACCATACGTGATAAACCACTTTTATACATTTTTGTATTGGAACATATTATTTAATTAATGAATTTTTATTTTGTAAACAGCTGTTCTCATATAAACTATTGGATTTGTAGAGAATTGCGTTGAGTGAGATTAGCAAACGAGCTATAAACTTGGCGGGTAATCGTGACGGAGAGTGAGCGTAGCGAACGAGCTAAACCTTTTATTTTGTGACTACATGTTTCGAGACAGCCCATCTTCATGATCAATGTACAAATAATATTCTTACCTATTATTATAGGCCAGTAGTGGGGAATGGCTACAGTTGGCTCAGGTCAAGGTCAGGCGGTTGTAAGTGTTGTAGGGGTAGTAGCGGCTGGGGTTTTTTTGACAGTGATGGGTGGGTTTTGGAAGTGGGTCAAGGTCATCCGGAGGGGTTTTTAAAAAAGGTGAGCCCCGAGGGGTTAGATTGAAGGTGGGTAAAAATTTATTTAATTAAAGAAAAGTAGTGGTTTTATTTGAGGAAGCGTTGGAGTGTTGTTTACTGGCGATGGAGTGGTAGATGCCAAAGGTGATAGCGATGAGAAGATAAAAACATACTATCCACAGTACGCATTTGAATAGTCGTAAAAGCTGAATCATTTCTTGTTGATTCTTTGTTTCTAATTGTAGTCTGTTGATTTCGAGTTTGAGTTTATCCTCTTCCAATTGTGACGTAAATGAAAAATCATCCATCATCTTCGTGTATTAAATGTATGCAGGTAAAAATTGGAGCGGTGTTGATGGTGAGAAAGTTGGCGATGAAATGAGAAACAGAGATAGGGACAGGTTATATATTACTGTAAAAATAGTGGGGGGTAAAGAAAATAATTGTAGTCGACTAAACATCATTATTAGCTGTGTCGGGTGTTGCAGCTTTGGAAGATGGAAGACTATTATCTGGCAGCTGTAAAACTTCGACGTCTTCGCTTTCCATGTTTTCGTAATCAGAAGAATTGTAGGAAACTTCCACAGTGATAGTAATGGTGTTATTTGGAGTGTTTATTAGATCACTTAAAATTTGAAAAATATTTTGTAAGTCTTCCTGTGATTGAATAAGAAAAGTACATTTACTTGTTGTTAAAGGAGAGGAGCTCATTGTTCGGAAGTTGGCAAACAAATGGTGAGCGATGGTCAGAGGGTCGCTTATATGTGGGCAAAGGTGGTGGAGGGGGAAGTAGAGGGGTGGGGGTGGTAGAGTGGTGGGGGAAGGATGATATAATCATATGCGAACCGGCGGCCAGAGCATTTTGCCGCAAAATCCCATTTGGGTAGGTTATGGGTGGTGTGTAGAAATAAGTATTAGCTGTAATATAAATTAGAAACACTAATAATTTTTATAAATTAAATATTAAATTTATATTTAACTAGAGCTTGCATTTCTTGTTCCTCGTCGTTTAATTCAACAATTTTAACACCATTAGTTATTTGTTCCTCTTCCTCTGCACTTTGCGACGATGAAGACATGGAGGTGGCAGAAGAAGATGATGAGGATGAAAATATTTTGGTAGGATTGACGTATTGCACTGTGATGTTGATCCATCTTAAAGGATAGTTATCAATGAGTGTGAGTAAGTTTTGGAATAGGGTTTCCATCTCTTCTCTGTCGGTAACTAAATGTTGAAAAGAAATGAATTTATCATCCATGTTGTTGTCAAGGCGAGTAATGAAATAAGAATGAGAAGTGTATCGAATGATCCATAGAATATATGTTGTAAAAAATAAGTGGTGGGGGTAATCTCAAGGTCAATCAAATGGAGTTTTAAAAAAGGGCTGCAGTCAGTGACTACAGCTATACATCTGAAGCTTCAACAGGATCAGTAGACCAATCAGATCTGTACTTGCACGCATTTATGATGCATGTACAAAAGTCGTCTTTATAACATGCATTACACTCTCGGCAATTAACAATTTTTTCTGGATGAAATTTGATACATCTCTGGGGACAGCAAGTGTGGAAGTATCTTGATTTATAAATCTTGAAGGTTCGCAATTCTGGTGGTGGTAGTTGTTTTGTCTTGCATTTGCAGTAACAAGATCCGAAGAATTCACATTTTCTACAAGCTAATCCGTCTACCATCCATCTTCCTATATCGGTACATTTTTGTTCACAACAATAGCGTGGTTTGTATTTGTCTTTCTTGTTTTCCATGTTGACGCTTCTAAGTTTAGCCAAGAAATGAAGGTGTATAGTGTAGGATAGTGTGTTTTATAGACTAGAAAAAGTGGTGGGGGTAATCTCAAGGTCATCCAAATGGAGTTTTAAAAAAGAACATCTTACAAGTGTAAGATGTATTTATTTAAGATAGTGAGTTTTCATTCTCTTTTTCTTTCTTTATATCTTGTTTGTATTTTTCTTTTTCTTCTTTAGCCATAGCAATGAGATCTTCAGTGGATAGTGGATGTACTTCAGGAAATTTTAGAATTAATTTTGGTTGGAATCCTTCTTTAGTCAATACTTGAAGATCGGACGTCATTTGTTCTACACTTTGATAGTCTTTTCCGTAGATTTTTCCATTGAATTCAATCATCATTCTGTACAACATGGTAGTGGTAGTTGTTTTCGCTGCGTCAGTTGGGAAGCAAATGATGATTCTGTTTAGGTTACGCGTTCCTTTTATAGATGCCACAGCGACCACTCAATATTATTCAACATCAGTAATATTTCTGGAACTTAACATTATTTTGAGTAGATGGTGTTGTAGTTGAAGGTTGTGTGGAAACAAATACTTCTTCATTGCAGAATTTTTGTTTAGGAAACATCCTCATGTTGTTAGCGTAAACATCAATATTTAAACGATAACCACCGGCAAGTAACACTCGCAATTCATTAGTAAAATCGTCAAGTTCTTCAAAAGTTGTGATGGTGGTAGTATCATATGATGCACACTTAACCTTAAGAGACATGTTGTTATTTGTAATAACTGGAGAGCCACCAGAGATGTGTACGGCACGAAAGGTAGTCGTAGACTGATGAGATCCTTAAGAAAATTACGGCCTTTATATACCCTCAAAACTAGGTCAAGGTCACCCAAACGTGTTTTTAAAAAAGCAACATATCGATAGTGCAGAAACACTATCGATATGTTGCCTTTTTTATTTTTTTTTTTCATTTTTATTTTTTATTTATTTATAATCAGTTACATACATGTACAACAGTATATATAAACTACAGATTAGTTGCTAGTAGGCATAACATGAAGTGTAAGTTCAGTAGAGTTGCTTCCGCTAGGACCGTGAGCTGCTAAGTAGAGTGTGCCGGGGTGAATCAGTCGTAAATCTTCATTCTGCAGCAGTTGAACGAAGCGTTTGGGAAGAAATACTTGAAATTTTGGTTCATCACCAGGTGTGTAGGGTGCTTCACTTAATGTACAATTGATAGCGTCTCCAATTGATGTTTCCATTTTCTTAATAGTGTGAATAATATAATGTTTTTCTTCCTTCAATTCTGAACATTTTTTTGTCGGTAGTATAGTAGATTTAGAATGTTTGTTGAATTGATCAACAAGCGATTGTAGAAAATTTTGTGACGCCATTATCTTCTTCTTGCTATTGTTCGTCTTCTTCTTCTTGTGTTTGCGTGTCAGAGGTGTTGACTCCCCGGAGGTTTGAGTAATACTGATGCATTGTCATAGTGCCGCTCTCCTTTTTATACCCTTCGTTTCCCCCACCACTTTGCTGTAGATAGACATTTAAACGATATGCGTTTTTTAAAGCACATTGAGACTGTTGATGTTTAAAGTTTTTAGATGAAATACAGATGTTATCAAAGTAGCAATAAAAATCTTTCTCCATTTGCACATTTATTACTTCATGGTTTGTATATGTTTGTATCCAATTTGCTTTTTCCAATCCTCTTGTAAAAATAGTTTTGAACTTTTTGCAGAAATGATTCATAATGTGTGGCATCATATTGTAGGTTATAAAACCTTCATCCCATCTTAGATTATGAAAATGTTTCATCAACCATTTGTTTGTTACTTTAGCTTTGGTTGTTAATCTGTTGAATGGTAAAGGAGGCATAAATAAAAAGTGATAAACAACAGATGTTATCATATCTAGTACCACTAACTCTTTAATTATAAAATTTCCATCATTACCACGGAATGCTTGAAACTCTATGATACCTTGCTTTACTTCCATTAATTCTATCTTCTTAGAGAATGAAACTTGTTTATCCATGATGACGTTCAGTAGGCAACTGGTATGTTAATCCAGATTGACAACCTTTTATACCCCCAATATTCTTCTTTTTACTTACAATATTCTTTATTTGTTCAATTTGTTGCCGATTGTTGATTGTTGAAACTTGATTCGTTTTCCTTGGTTTCTTGCTTTTCTTCATCTAAATTAAAGTTGGTTTGATAGTGGTGTAACTGTCTCCACATATCTACTTCATGTGGTATCCTATTGAAGATTGAAGTATCTACTGGACCATATAGGATTGGAACATATGGTTGTTTATCCAATGCATCAATTAAATAGTCTTTGATAATTGCACTTGAGAATATTAGCTGTTTTAAATATCTTGTTATAGGACCAGTAGCACAAGTTAAAGTGTAAAACTCTTCTTTAGTCAAATGTATTTTTATATTATATTTAGTTAAATCTCTAAATCGAACTAGTTGTTGACCACGTTGTTTAACAATATCGATTTCAATATTTGATTCCAACAAACCTAGTTTTGTTTTTCTTCCAAATGTATTGTTACTCAGATAACATTCCAAAAGATGTATATGTTTCATAAAAGATTCCCAAGAAGTTTCAGTGAAGGTTACCATTTTAGATCCATGATTTAAAATAACAGTAGGAGAGTAATCCAATGATTTCATCACTCCAGCAGATACAGTCTTTGTCATACAAGAAGAAATAGGATAAAATACTCGAAGAAATACTTCCGTTAAGATGTTGGTGGAAATGTTATCTTCAATTTTTCTTTTCTTTGTTTCTTTTTCAACTTCCTCTTCTTCTGTCTTCTTATGTTTAAACTTGAGGAACTCATCCATTTCCTGTTCAACTTGTCTTTCTATATCCAAACTATTGTCAGCCATAAAAGGTGTAGTTTCTTCATTAGCACCTGATGTAGTAGAACTCATCTTGCGGACGATGTTACCCATACGACAATCAAAGATGAAATGAATTTCCAGCTCTTTTTTCTCACTTTTATACTCGCAGATGACCTAGATATTGTTGATTTTTTGTAAAAACCTTACAAATCGTGCAGATGTTGTATTAATCCTTCTTAAAGTACATTCTTCACGATTCCTGTTAGCGGTGTGTAAGTAACTATTTTGTCATGTAGAATTAAACAGTATGCTGAAGTTCCATCTGGTATTTTATCTTCAAATTCCATTTCAACTTTTATATCTACACTTGAAGATTTTACAGATTCATTTTGTTTTGAACAATCGATTACAACAATTGGAGCTTTTGAATAAAATTGTTCTGGTGATAAAAGTGGTGTATTCGTCTTACCATAATATGACGATTGAAATCTTGCATACATGTCATATAGAATGGAATAACGTTTCTTGTCAAATGAAACATTTAAACTGTCATATGGAAAGAACTGAGAGTTTAAAAAAACTTTGCAATTCTTTATCTTGCAATGGTCAAATTGACCAGCATGCGCAGTTATAACATCTTTTCGTTTAGTCTGAAAACCGACTATTATGTACCTTGCCCGTTCTAAATAAGTAGAGGTTTTAACAGTCCATGTTTGTCTTTCTGTTTGAGGCAATATGGGGTATTCATGAAATTCCCAACTCCTAAATGGTATTACAATATCACGGTCAGATTTTAACTTTTTCAATAATAATACTCGATGTTCATCTGCCAATCTGACATGAGGTACTCTCCATACAACTTTATCCAATTGAAGTTGCCATTCCAAATCGGCATCTTTAGTTCCACTTGGCGCTTGTATTACATCCTTATTTGTTGAAGATCTGAGCAGTACCAGTTCTTGCTTTACGTTTATTATTATTCTCTTGTAATCTTCTGCAAATCCCAAAAGCAATCGTAAAGGTACATTAAAATCAAAGTAACCTTTTGAATTAGGAGTAATAGTGTCTTTATCAGGAGTCACCCATCCAGCTGAGATTAAAGAATTCTTTTCATGGGGTGTTATTGAAGTCAATCCTTTTAAAGTTGTTGATATACCAACTTTTTTTTGTTGAATCAACTGTTACTCCAGATATCTCATATCTAATTTCATCAAACAGATATGCCATAGGGTTATTTATAAAAGGAACAGTTGAACCAGATTTTCCATCCAATGTTGTTACTCTTCCTTCGATATATAAATAACTTTCACATGGTAATGTGTAGATATCTTGTTGTTGAATGGGAATCCTTATTTCATCATTATTATTTAATTTTGATGAAGTGTAAGGGTTGTGAGTGTGATATTCCTTCTCCCATAGGGTTTCGTCGAATGTCGGTCCTTGCGCTATATCCAGTATATCCATGGTTGGCAAGTTTTAGTCCGATCTTTTGTAGGAAGTGTATGTTGTCCGGTGTTAACTCGTCGAATGTTGAGGAGCTACTGAGCTCCCGACTCTTCCGTTGTGGTTTAAATGATAATCCCATGTTGACTTTATGTTGCTGCTCTGATATGTAACCGTATAGTTATTGTTTCTCCTCTAAAGTCAACACTAATGCCGTCTTGATCCAATATGTTCAGTACGATGTCTGAAATGAAACTGGTGTTTAACGGTAGGTATATCAGGTTTTGTGGCTTCTCAACTATTTTAAAACCAGGAGCTACTGTTGGGTAAAATGTGTGTAATATATGTTGATTTACTCCATCTCTATATGATCCGTGTATAATATTACATGTTACATCAATACTGTTCACCTTTAATATTGTTACTGTTGTATCGCCAGTATAATCATTTCCAGGAGCTAAAATTCCTTTCTTTTTTGAAAATCCGAGCAAATTGCCGATTGAGTGGTCTAAGCTAAAATCTATATAATACTTTGAAGTTATTTCCGCTTTTAATGTATTATTATTACCTTTTATAGAAATATTTTCTTCTCCAAGTTTCTTTTGTAATACTTGGTTTATATCGTCTATTTCATATGCTCCTGTAGATAATGGAATTATTTTTAATTGTGAATAATTTCCTTTTTCATCTTTACTCTCATAATAATGTAGTAAATTATTTTTTCCTTCTGTAACATTGGGAATTGAATTGTATGTAGTCAAATCCAATAATGCTGCTTCCCATAGTTTATCCGTAGATAAACGTAAAGCTGGGAAAAGTGTACTTTTCAATGTTGACGAATTTCCACTCAGCGATACTGTATACGATGACATCTTAAAGCTGACTGACGCTCTTCGCTAGGAACTCTAAACATAAATGTCCGCATATTTCTGTATTGCTAGGTTGCTCTCTTTTGTAGTTGTAGAATATATTCTTGGAGTCCCGAAAATAATGTTGAAGTTCTTTTGGTGGCGGTAAATTTCCAAAACTATCAAAGTAGTAAACATTTTCTCCAAGTTTTTTATAACATACCCAATGAGTACCTGGTCCATAATTAGAGTCTAAATTTACTATTCCAGTTTCATTTTTCCACACTCTATTTGGTAATGTATCTTTCATAAAAACTCCTCTGAAGAATGGTATTCTTAAACATTTCACATATTTTGACAATTGATAGTTTGTTAATGCTTCATTTGGAATTATCAATTTATTTTTCTCATTTAATACACACGGTACGGTCTTAAGTAAAGACCCGATCCGTTTTTTACCATTGACCATATGGATGTTTTCTTGACTTTCCTTTTAGGGTTAGTGCGACGTCTTCTTTTGATGTTCCCGCCTCTTTTTGCAGCTTCTTTTTTACTAGGTTTTTTCCCGCGTCGTCTTCCACCACCAAACTTAGCTTTCGTCTTCATGGCTGTTGTCACTGCCCAAGCTGCTGCTTTTTCCGCAATACTGGCGTCACTTGATTTAACCCTTTGCCAAGCTTTTTCCGCTAGCGCTCTATCCGCTATTGATCTATTTGTTGAATCTGCAAACTTGGAATACGCTATATCGTGTTCTTTGCAAGCTTGATCTAATTTATTAATTCCAGGATCTCCTCTTGCTAAACGTTTTGCCAACTTAGTTCCGGGTCCACAATATTGATAGCCTCCGGGCAGATGAAATTCGTATGGTAAAGCGTCTATTGCTCGATTTAGAACAGCACCAACAGGAATCCGTCTGAGCAGGGAAAACGCAGCTGATGTTATACCACGTCCTTTCTTAACGCTGTCTTGACGACGACTGAGCGGTGCGGTCTTCATTATGTCGTCTTATATAACCAGCGTGTTTACTCCACGAGCTGCTTTACATAAATGGATAACTCGTGCACAATGTTTTATATTTAAATATTTAATTATTCAAATTAATTATATACTGATTTATGATTCTATTTTTAATCCAAGCTTCTCGTTCATCGGGTTGAATCATCACATGACTCGTTGTACTAGCTATATGATTGTGGGTATCGATAAGTAAATTGCCCACTATTCTTATTAAACAATCTAAAGTTACAGCATCTTTCGGATGTTGAGGATCATGTAACTGCATAATACGTTTATCATTACACGTGTAAGCGGTTGAATCACTTTTCGATGTTGTTATGACTTGTCCAATAGTAGCAGCATCATTTAAATCTTCTCCTGGTAAAATATTAATTATTTTCTTCATCTTTGCATCATATTTGGTCCCAAAGTGTTTATCCCAAGTTATTGTTTGTCTCAATGTAACACAATCATCATCTTCATAACCAGGATAAATATTTTTTATTCTTCTATTACGACCATCATATGTACCTAATCTACCACCACTTGCAATTAATGTTTGTATCATTAAAGGTACATCCGAATCTTTTATACCGAATCTTCCATTTGTTATTGTTTTATATCCCGCATCCCATTCATCATTTTTTCCTTGCATTAAATTAAACTTTTTATTTCCATGTATAAATGTATCTCCTCGCTTTAGCACGGCATCTTCATGTTTTACAAAATTTGATGTCCCCCTTTTTAATTCTTTAGATAGTTGTTCCATAGTAACAGCATCTTTTGGTTGAGAACCGAACTTTACATTTGACAACACTTTCCCATGACAATCGATTTCATCATTATCTTGTAAAATACAGTTGTCCTTGATGTATTTCAGGTTTACAGCATCACCGTCTTCCTTTGGGTATCCAATGTCATTTATAATAAATTTATAAAAAGAAAATCCGCGTTGAGTCTTTTCCGGTATTATAGAATGTAAATATTCTTTATTAACTGAATCTTTATCATTTTTCGGATTTGCCACGTTGGTTATTCTATGATTCCCAGCATCAAATGTCTGTCCATCTTTTAAATTATTACCCCACTGCAATTTTAAAGTATTTAAAAGTTCAGATGATAAATACTCTTTATTAATTGCATCAGAACTGTCAGTTGGTTTACCAACATTAATTATTCTATGTGATTTGACATCGTAAGTATTTTTGTCTAATTTCAATGATGTTGAAGTTGCTTCTTTTACTGTCTTTAAATTCGCTCCATCAGTATCTTCTTCTGGGTCTTTAACAAATTTTAAACGTTTGTTACTCATATCATAGTCACCTTCAGGTGTTTGCGGCAATCCACTTCTTTTTCTGTTTTCTCCTCCTTGTACTCCTAGCCCGGAATACCGTCCGAACTTGTCGACGCTCATGATTGAACTGATCCATTGTATGGTCACAGCTCTCTTATATATCTGTGATAATTTATACAACTATTCCGCGATTTCGAAGTTCGTCAACTAAAGCCACCCATTCATTATTTAAACCTGTATGACCAGCTTCTATAGCTTCATGTAATAGTCTCATTCTATCAACCAATTTGTTTATATCATTATAGTAAATCACATTTGTATTATATAGGTTTTTCATTAAACCTTTACCAGACGTTGAAGATTCTCCTTTTTTCTTTTTACCATATTCATCCATAAGTGATAAAGACTTCCTCTTTAGCGGTTTCTTCAAAGCGGGCGCAGTCCGTAATGTTGGTAGTTTTCTTAGGGGAAACAATCTTTTTATTACAACAGTATATTTAGTTGCGCGTGTTCTATTTATCATTGAATCTTTGGAGTAATTCTTCTTATGAGCATTAGTATTTTGCAAAATTTCTTTAAAAGTATTTAAATCTTGTAGTGTATATTTTATAGGTATATTTTTAAAAATCAGTTCAAATAATCCTTTTGTTCCTTTATATTTATGCTCACCAATAACAATGTCATCATCTTCAGTCAAATGTACTTTTGAATCTCCTATTTTTAATTCATTTCCATCAATTCTTGCTCCATATACATGTGACTTGTGTAGTTTTGGGTTAGCTTTTATTTCATGTAACATCTTCATGATATACTTTCTTCCAAGAGGTCCTTGTTGCAATATATCACTACTTAATTTTGTTAGATTTGGAATTGATTGTTCTGCTTCAGGTATATGTTGTTCTTCTTCTTCTTCTTTTTGAACATTTATTTCTGGTTCTTCTTGTCTTGTTTCTTCTCCTTTTTGAGAAACTTCACTATCACTTGTGTAAGAATCATCATCTTCTTCCTTTTTTAAAGTCTTTACTTCAAATTTAGAAACAGGTAGTAAAACATCTCCTTCAAAATGAGGTTTACCAATTGTTTCTGTTATCTGTTTTAAAGGTTCTGTAATAGGCTTAAATGTAGTCTCCAGAAATTCTTCTCTTTCATTCAAACCCATTCTTAATGCTCGATTTTTAAGTCTAATCGAGTCACTCAGTGATTTTATTTCTTTTAATAGTTTTTCTTGGTTCACCATGTTTACGCAGCGAGGTCCAATCTATTACTAAACGTATCATCAATCGTTCAATGAATTAATACAAATTTATCCAATCCTATACGATATCTTCCATTTTTTATAGCTTCTTCTTTCATAATAACAAGAAATCCATATTTTTCAGCCCATGCTTTGCCACACATTTCTTTAAATTTATCAAATGACATGTCTGCATTCACATGATCATAATATATGTGCTTTAAATTTGTTTCATCTTGCTTAAAGATAATTAGTAGATTTGCATTATCTCTTATTAGTTGTTTTGGAATTTTACTGTAAGTTTGACCAATATAAATGCTATCAATATTGTAATGTCTTCCCATGGCAAAATAACTTCTAATAGTGTCATGATTTTCACAAGATACATCATCAAATATAAATATAGAAAATGGTTTAGCCTCGTTTGGCTCCATTATAGTTTCACTAGCATTAAACTTGTAGAAATTAACTTCAGGCACACTTGCGAGTACCTTATCCAATAATTGGTATTTGGGTTGTTGCAAAGATTTGGAAAAGATATAAATGTTGTTAAAATGTAATCCCTTAGGATTTGTTATTAAATTAAAAACCACATTTGTCTTTCCACAATTTGATGGTCCAGTTATTAAACATCTTATTGTGTTTGGCAGTAATTCACCATGTTTTCCATGATTTAACTTGTCGTTGTCAACTGTTAATTCATCAATATTATTAATAAAAAATCGATCCTTTTGTTGCACAATCTCCATCTTGTATAAAGGTTAAACATGTAATGACTTCATAAATTGCTACACTAAGTCTTTTGTAGGGATCCAAGAGTCTTCACTTTTATCAAATCCCAACCAACGTACTTTCACCTTATCCTTTTTTCTTTGTAAAATTTTTTCAACAAGATATACATCGCCAACTGATGATTTTAGCAATTCATGTCCGTAGAATCCACCTTCAAGTAATTCACCCTTGTTGTCCTTTAAAATGTAGGTTTCAGGTATTGTTGGTTGCACTTTATAGATTGTAAATACTTCATTAGTCCAGTTTGGCAGATACCTTTTGCTAAATACTCCTTTGTACTTACTTATACGAACTTTATCATTAACTTTAAATGTTTTGGGCTGCATTTTTTCACGTTTAGGAATAGTATTATTTTTAATACGTTTTAATACCATTTTAGCATTGGTACTATTTACTTCGTTAGGCTTCATACCAATGGTTCGATGATACTTATTGTTATATTCTTTTATAAGTTGTGGTAATATATCATACCAAATATATGATCCTCGTTTGGAAAATGTTTTATACATTGCTCCTTTTAACGTTCTGTTAAATCTTTCTATTATTGAAGCTTTAACTTCAGAATTTGTAGAATAATGATTTATTTTATACTTCTTCATTAAAGCTGCAAAGTCTTTGTTAAAATATTCTTTTCCATCATCAGTTTGTAGATGTTTGATGTTGAAATTATTTCTTTGTATAGCTATTTCCATAGCTTTTGTAACACTTTTACCAGTCTTGTCCTTTAGCGGTAAAGCATCAGCCACTTTAGTAAAACAGTCTATAATCGCTAAAATGTATTTAAATCCTTTATTTAATTTACTATGTGGTATCATTTCAATAAGATCGGCTTGGAAAAGATCATTCATTCCTTTTATAATTGTATTTCTTCTAGGAAATTTTCTTCTTGCCGGCTTATGAAGTTCATTTACAATCTTGTTCCTTAAATCTTCCATCTTCAGTTGTGTCTTCCACACCGCTTGTAAAAGTACTGATCTCTAAAATGGTTTATCCTCTTTTATATGGTAAGATTATAGGTCAAGGTCATATTACATTGGTGTAAAAAGAGGGAACATGACATTGAGCTTGTCATGTCCCCTCTTCTTTACGGAAAGGAAAAAGGAAGAAGGTAAAGGACGAAGAATAGGTTTACTGGTCGATAGGGTATAAGGAGTAATGTCCAAATGGTAGAGTTTTTATATTATCTTCCAGGATGTACCTCTTATCATCCTTACAACTCAAAGCCCATTTGGTTTGCTTTATACTGAAGAGACGATGGTTGAAGCTTCTTATGGTGTTAAATGTTGCTGTTGTCTCAACATTTTCAAATAAGCATCTCTTGTATTCTTCAAACTGTACATTCTTCTTCAGGTATGAGGTTTTTATACCTTTGGCCTTCTTCACGATTTCATGTTCTCTTTTTTCATTTTTGTACAATTTAAATGAATACAATTTAGACATTAAAGCAACAACCTCTTCCATTGGCACGCTATTTGTTTCGTCTTTGAACTTTCCCAATACCTTTTTATTTCTACCATTGTCGTAGTTGGGATGGTCTTGTGGATAATCAGAAAAGTCAAAGTCGTTATTGTAGATAAAACAGCGTAGGTCTTCATACATATCTTTAGTTCTTATCCAATAAATAAAAGCGTCCGTATCCATGTATACAATGCCGATGTTTTCTCTTCCATAAAATTTAACCATCTTGTTGTAATGGAAGTCATACATGTGAGTCTTTGAAATATCTAGAATAGACATCCCCACATATAAAGGACGATCCATTGTAATTGAAATTTTGTTCATGGAAACAGCTACAAGATTTTCGTTGATTATTATGGATGATCCGAAGTTAGGTTTTTGTACCAGCTTTTGTAGTTTTACCGGATCACTAACTAATTTCACATTCTTATGCTTTCTTTTGTTTTCCAGTGTCTTGCCAAATATCGCATTATTCATCAATTTAAAAAAGTCCTTTTGAAAATTAGATGTAGCTGCAGTTCTTCTTTTTGTGTTATTGTCAATGTATGACTTTAACCAACAGGATTGAGAAAATTGTAAAGCTCTATTAATTTTTGTTATTCTCAATCCTAATTCTAGGGCTTGTTGTATTACCCAATAATGAGCAACATATCTTGATTTGTTGGTTAAAGTCATCATTAATTTAGGCCATCTACCGGTTGGTGATATTTCTGTCTTGGCCAGTAGAGGTAAATCATAATGGTGGTCATGCAAATGTTCAGGGTACTCAATATCTACATCCAAAATATAACCAGTATCTCCATGTTTTGCTATATCCATAATGTTTCCAATAGAATCAGGGTCTATCCATTTGAAGTCGCCAAATGGAAGAGGATTCGACATGGCCCATCCATAAAGGTTATTTGCATCAAAATAACCTAAATATGTAGTTGGTTTTGTTGCATCAAAATTGGGCAAATATTTGTTATTTGCCTTTACATGTCGTGTTACGCTTTGAGTTAGTCCCCCTCGAACACCTGATTCCAACATCAGCACCATGTCTATATCTGTAAGAAGTTGGAGTTTACATTTTGTTTCCTTTAACATTGCTTGCCAAGCTAGTCCAGGTGATGTACAAGAATGCAGAGGGTCTAATCCATATGCCTTAAAACATGTATTTCTAAACTCTTCCATTATATCACAAAGTAAAGTTACATCTAGTTTTACATAAAAGTCCGAATATTCTCCAAGTGTTTTAAATCCTAATTCATTCCATACTCTACACGCATGTTCATAATCTTCATGGGATATATCTGTGTCATATAGTTTACTTTTGAATTCTTCTTTTGGTGGAAGGGATGTTTCATTAAATCTTTCTAAGCTATCTATATAATCATACGGGAAAACACCTTTGCGAAGAACTAAATTAACCTTGTCATTACTTACAATCTTCTTAGTTTCTATTAAATCTTCTGTTCTCAGGTTTTCAGAAAGCTTCATTAAACTAGATGGCATAAAACGGTAAGAGTCTAAAAACCGAAGCTTTATATTTCCAACTTTTTTAGTAAAACTTATAAACTTCTCCGTGGTTTCAGCTATGACATCAATTTCTCCATTATCTCTTCCTAATTCCGGAATGATAAAATGCGCATCATAACCACTAAGGTTATGTAATATTACAGGTATACTTGTAGGGATCTTGTAGTTGATATTACAGCTGTTACATGCAGCACCTCTATAATAACCTGTCAGATGGTCATGATCATGAACCTTGTGATTTTCCACAGTAAATTCATTTGTACATAAATAACAATGAGTTGCATTTTCATGTTGAATCTCTTCTTCTTCATCCAAAGGTATCATTGGTATAATATCACTATACAATCTTTCAACACTTTCCGCTATTGTATACAACTGATCAAGGAATATTTTAGAAGCATTAACACCACGATAGACAATAGGTTTTGAAGTTAAATTAAATCTATTTAGATATTCTTCAGAAAGAGTAGATTTAACCATTAAACAAAAACTGTTTGGATCATGTATCTGATATTTAACAGTTTTCTTTGCTACATCGCCATCATTATCTTCAATAGGAACTAGTGTAGATTCAAAATCAGCATAGACAACAATGGGAATCCGGTATTGATGGGAGATTTTTTCAAATTTTAACTCTGCCTTACTTGCACACGGTAAGATAATTTTTGCTTCATAGTTGTTGTTACATAGTTTTTTATGCTCTTGTAACCATTCGTTTCCTTCTCTTCTTTCTTCACAAAAATTAAAGCATCTTTTACAAATTATCTTCTTATTTCTATTTTTAGATAATTGATTACTAACAAGAGTTTCAAATTTTTTAATCCATACATAGTGGGAAACATCACCTTTTGTAAGTAGTAATAAGTCTGTATGATCTGGGAGTTCATTCTTCACCACACGCAATGGGTACACTTTATTCAAACTGTCCAAACCAAAAACATTAACAGATGTTCCAGGGTTTTGTTTTTCGAACTTTGGGATGTCCTTCAAAGCCACTGGGTAAGTCAACCCTTGGAAATTATATCTATATCTTTGTAATTCATATTCTTCACTGGGTCTTACTGCATTGTCAGGTGGTACAAATTTTGCCGTCATTGCATATCTAAAACATTCCATATCTTCATTTTGAACATTTATACATGATTTGGTGTGTGAAATTTTCTTTGGGAGTGAAATATAACTGCTACCCCTTAATCCGTAGCCATGTTTATGAACTCTAATATCCATACCCTCAATACTAACCAAACTCCAACCAGATCCTCTTCCTTCATGATCTTGAATTTTTGTTAATATTTCTTCCAAACAATCTTCAACTATTGAATTAATATCTGAACTTGCCATGATGGTCTGGTTTTTTGTTATGAATCCTCTTGGTGACATTTCGCCTTCTACATTAGTAAACATAGCATTTAGTATTATGCTAAATTTAATGAAGTTTAGTCTTCTTAATTCTTCTGTGAGTGTTCTTCTTGCAATTGTACTTGCTTCTTTAAAAAACTGCTCCAATTCCAATTTTTCATTTTGAATTTTGTGGTGCATTACTACTCTACCTTCTAAAGCAAATACTTTTAAACTTGGTATTTCATTAGATGGTCCTGCTAATGGTTCTTCTTTATGTTCTTCTTCTTCTTTTTCTTCTTGCTGTTCTTCTTGTGGTTCTTCTTCTTCAAATAGTTTTAAATCTTCATATTCGGTTTCTGTTACATTTTCATTATTATTATGGAATAATTCTTTATGTATTTCTAGTAGAATATTATCATGAAAAGTTTCTGAGCAAATATCACATTGATGCATCGTGTTGATGTTTACTCTTTCAAATTTAGCAGGGAAATAAAATGCTTCTCTCTCCTGCTCCCTTTATATAATGCTTCCCCCACTACATTTGTAAGGTTTTTTTTTATATAAAATGTTAGAATTAGTAGTTTAAGACCAAAGCTGAAAAGTAATGATAATACCCCATATTTTCTTCCAATTGCAAATACTTCGCATACACCTCCGCCCATAGCCATAACAGATCGCTGTTTCTCCAATATACACCAAAGGTATGTCTACCATTAACCAAAATTGGAGATCCTATGTTTACTAATCCTCCATTTTCTATCCATGTCATAACTTCAATTAAAAACCTTCCTATAACATCCATTGGAGAATTTGGATCCACTAATATTCTTGTTACAACATTTTCACTTAACAAAGGCATTTTAATTTCTTCATCGTTTTCTTCGTCCAGCTCCAATACTTTTTCAACTTTTGTACATTTGTTGTAAAATATTGATGCATCTCGGGGAGATATGTTCACTCTAGCTATTATAGGTGAAGAATGTTCTCAACACAAACCACACCACTCTTATATCGTCATGTCATTGAGTGGAGGGTGTTTTTTTTATGGTACAATTTTAGTAAAAGAAAATAATACAATTCTGTCTTTACTTGCCCTATTCCGGCAAACCATTCTTGAGTTATTAGTCATTTTCTAATCCAGATTATTGCTGGGGAGGGGGAGGGGGAGGGGAGGGGGAGGGGGAGGGGGAGGGGGAGGGGGGAGGGGGGAGGGGGAGGGGGAGGGGGAGGGGGGGGGTTAATTAACCTAATTGAGGTCAAGGTCACCAAAAAATTATAATTTACCAAAGTGATGGGGACGGCCGGAGCCATCCCCACCACTCTGTTTGCCTAACACTTCCCCAAATCCCAACCCGCTATAGTTACGTCTTGCAAGGGATCCCAATTTTTGGCCCGCACGCACGTGGCGATCCAGTTTGGTGGGCTGTGATACGGGCGGCCGGCCTCGGGCCTGGGCACTGGACCTGACCATTCCAATTTTACAATAGGGAGTCTGGAACAGTTAATGCAAGACGCAACTCTAACCTCCCACCCTTAATCTAAACCCACCCAAATATAATTATTTCCTAACAAAAAATTAAAAATTTAAAAAAAATAAAAATATGCGCTGCCTATGGCACAACACGCATGTCCCACCCATATTTAATGAAGTTCAACAGAACTTCTATAATTTAAATTTAAATTTAATCTACCCTCCTAACAGCTAGCTGTGAAAGGTTATTAGTACACACACACATACAATAATTATACCAAAACTCAACATCAAAAACACATTTTCCAAACATCAACAATACCATAACATCTTAATGCTAACATCGCAATGCGCAAATTAAAGCTTAAAATTAGCACAACTTAAAACTAAAAATAACATTTTGCACACACACTCACACACAACAAGTATTAATATTAAAACCCTAACAGCAAGAGTAACTCAAATATATATCGGCCGCTTATACATTTGAGTTACCCTCTGAGTTCGGAACAACCATCGCGTCCGACGAATTGTTCCGAACTAACTCAGCGATAGTCGCCAGAAAGGTTCTCGGCTCACAAAGTGGTAGGGGGACAGTAGGGGTTTGAGGGGGGTACAACGTCTAACGTCCAACGTCAGTGGAAATTTCCAATGATCTATTCGTCACATGTAGGTCGCCGCTAATGCAGGTGGAGCGTTGTACCTTGCAATTAACGTTAGGCAACACCTGGTTTAATCCGCCGTTAAACTTAACTGAGGCTTTCCCCATCGCGTAACACCATAATTGTTGCCTGTTATCATCTGAGTAATGGCAGAAAATTATCTGTCCTTTTTTGCCGCTTAACTATAGTTATTAAACTATTGGCAACATCAAAGCTAAATTGGTGTTACATAAATGTAACCACTATCAACCTAATTTATATTGATGAGTGAAAGTGACGGGGGGGGGGGAGGGGGGGGGGGTCATTACTTTTTTCCTCGGGGGGGGGGGGTCAAGTTCAACATAATTAATATCTGTGCTTATATAAGCCACAACGCGGTCGCGCGTCTGCCATTCACTCCTCAGGTACCGCAGCTGAAACAACTAATCTGTAAGTCTCTACCACCTAGTAATGTTACATATGTTTTGTTTTAACTTACACCTGTTAAGCTTGCTATTTTTTTTTATGTAATTTATTTTTTCAACTATTTCTTAACATATAAAAATACACTTTTATTTTATATATATATAATATATCAAATAATCTTGTGTTACTATTTTTATTTTAGTTTATACTTATTATACAAGCTAACCCCTACGGAATAATTAACTAACTTCTGCTGCTAGACTAAACTACTTAGACCCTAAACAGTTAACACCCATATATTAATATATAATTATTATACTGCGATTTTTACCTGTACAAATGCTAGATGTAATTGCGATTAATCGTCTACGACACAGTTCTTAAACCCTTATAAAATAATTAACTAACTTCTACCACTAGCGGTAATTTTTAAAAATTTTACAAAAATTTATTAACTATTTTTTCCCCCTACTAGAACCTTTCGCTACGCTGCCACCCCGACAAAGAACTGAAATCTCCAAAGTTCTTCCCTTTTATCTCATTCTCTTAGGGGAGGGGGTTAGGGGGGTTTACACAACCCTATATAAGCGGCATCGGCACCTCACGCGTGCGCCATTTTAATGGCGATAGGGCGACAGTAAACATCTATCCATAAGTCTCTAAGACTATCAAACATTTTTTTAACTTACTCTTGTTACTCTAACATATGTTTGCGCTTATTATGCTAATTGGTCTCTATATATTCAGACACACTCGTGGGCACCAATCATATACTCGCTGAATTTTGGAGAGTACACATCTCCCCTTTCAATATTATCATGGATTCGCACACTTTACATTTAAAACTTTTGCGTACTAAACACATTTTACAGAAACAATCTAACTCTACAATTTCAAAACCGCGTACTACATTGAGTAAGCTTAAAAAATACTTCAGTTTTCACCCGTTGTACTTTGTAAAATCTAACCTTTGTAATACTTGTTCTACTGATCCTATTTTACACTCTGTCTTAACTGAAATGCTGAAATATCAAAATTTCAATCTTGTTACACCTATTGACGATCCTATCCAATTATTCTTATTCACTATATTACCAGGTTTATATGATCATTCTTCCTCAGACACATGTCTTGTTCTGCTCTATCAACTCACACTGTAACCAACTAGGACCTCTCCTTTTTTGCAATTATGAACACACAGCTGGATTCACCCATACTTACAACAAGCACTGACTCCTATCCCATACAGAGTGATAAAATAACTATTACTGCTACAAATAATGAGAAAGCAATTCTCCAATCATTAATGAGTTTTTATTAAATAAATATATTTTTAAAAACCCCCTCTGAGTGACCTTGACCCACTTCCCAAACCCACCCATCACTGTCAAAAAAACCCCAGCCGCTACTACCCCTACAACACTTACAACCGCCTGACCTTGACCTGAGCCAACTGTAGCCATTCCCCACTACTTAAATGCACATAAGTCTCTAGAGTTACGCCCTTCAATATTTCAAAATTATATACAGTGTTAATCGTATATGGAAGAAGGGTAATTGATTGCAAGGAATCTAGAATATTACGCCTGTTTCACACCGAGTGGTTTTTCCCGCGGTAAATAAAATACCGTCGCCGCCCGTTTAGCAGTACTGTAGTACATTGGTTTTAAATGGGCTATACACACTGGGCGGACAAACGTCCGCGAGTCCAATTCTGCGCTCGCGGCGACTTGTGCAGCCGCCCGCTGCCACGCGGCAGGCGGTTTTTCTCCCCTCTATCCACATAGTGGCGTACATGAATAAATGGTTGTTAACAAATTTGCCGGTTTATCTGCCATTTACACAGCTCAGTCGACTATAGAAGTAGCGTTATCGTTAAGACTTCCCCGACCGGTGTAATAAATTGTGCATTTTTGTTTTATACTACTAAATTTTTTCAACTTCAGCTTCACGGCAAATATGTTTGTTAGAAACAACCAAATTCATTTTGTTAAAACTGTAATAACAATAACTTTAGCGGTCTATATATGAATTTACGCCAAGTTTTCGATTGAAGATTGTTATAAAAGAATAATATTGTATTTTTGTTCACCTAAATTAAACATTACAAATTTGGTTAAATGATTTATAACTTCATTTAAGAATCACAGTATTTCATTTAAACATTTAACCAGTTGCTTAGTTTAACCACATTTGGCTACAGTTTACAATCTCGGATTAGTTGGTCGAATCTTAAGCCATTTCTGGTAAGTAGTAGGTTAAACACCGGTTCTGGGCCACCCTCATAGTTTTTTTTGACCGCTTTCAGCTTCAAATTGACCGGTTTTTGACCGGATTCTGGCCGGTTTTGGCCAAATATCAGCCCATTTCAGGGCATTTTTTGGGATTTCAGACAGTGATTTCAAGGAGCATTTGAAATATAATCCGGGGAACTATGAGATGCCCTCTTAAGTTAACCATAACTTTTAAATGAAAAGCGGCAGACTCCCCTTAAGGGAATAACATAAGGGGAGTCTGCCGCTTTTCATTTAAAAGTTATGGTTAACTTAAGAGGGCATCTCATAGTTCCCCGGATTATATTTCAAATGCTCCTTGAAATCACTGTCTGAAATCCCAAAAAATGCCCTGAAATGGGCTGATATTTGGCCAAAACCGGCCAGAATCCGGTCAAAAACCGGTCAATTTGAAGCTGAAAGCGGTCAAAAAAAACTATGAGGGTGGCCCAGAACCGGTGTTTAACCTACTACTCTGGTATCTGATATTCAGAAGAGTTTTTTTGCCCATAACAACGGAACTCGGATTGCCATGATGATATTAAAGTATTTAGAGCCCAGGCTTAGTTTAGACACTTGTAATTAAATTAAAGCTTCCCAGTAGACATTTACATAGAAAACCCCTGTAAAATGTTATGCATTTCATGAGATACCGACGCACTCTGTGGTGCGTTTATAAGGTTGTATCGCATAGATTAAGCGTATGCTTAATCTATGGCATATAAAAAACACATAAATATATTTTTAAATTTTAAAACGGCAGACGGGGTCAAATGCACGTTTGGGTGACAAATCTTTTATGTGGCAGAGAATCGGCTTTTTGTAGGAGACTTTCAACCCAAGACTCATCTGGCTGTACTACCAGTTTAGTAAATCGCAGGTTCCCTTAATATTCTCTAACGAGGAATGCCAATGCAGTGCAATGCGCCACATTAATCAGATAGGGTTGACATTTTAATATTTCTGTTACTTCCGTTGTTAGTTCCGTGTTTTTATTACATGTTCTTATGTGTTTTGGTTTCAACAGGTATATTTGTTTGGTAAACATTTAATAATTTTTCTTATGTTCCTTATGTCTTATGGCGAAAAAAACTAACTCTAGTACTGTCCGTCCCCTCTTTACTAATAGGGAAGAAATTAACAAATAGAAACATTCCCCAATAAAAAAAACCCCTTCCCCAATAAAAACTTTAAAAGATTTTTCATATGTTATGCATACATGTGATCTGGTAGTTGCTAAGATTTTGTTGCCTCCTGAAGTATGAACTGAATGAAACGTCTGCCCTGTTGAAAATATAAGATTTTAAGACCCCAATAAATACAATATATGTGGTCAATTACTTAAAAAACTTTATGTTTTCACACTTTCAAAACTGTTAATGCGCGATAATGGTCTGTCATTGTTATTTTCCGTTAAGAACTTAAATATATTTTGAAATTGAAAAAGGCAGAAGTGGCCAAATGCATTTAAAATTCGTCAATAATCAACACCTGTCTTACCTGTGCGACCGCTGCGTTCTCAGGGTAGCATGATGATGATGATGATGATGATGATGATGATGATGATGATGATGATGATGATGGTGGTGGTGGTGGTGATGATGATGATGATGATGATGATGGTGGTGGTGATGATGATGATGATAATGATAATCGTAGGCATGATTTTCTGGACTTAGTGACTGCCCATCTCCTGTACGCAGTGTGTTCCAGCGAGAAAAGGTTTGTTTGGTACAACCCGTATGTAAATCGGCTAAGTCTCTGGCAAAATATGATTTAGATGGAAAAATTACAGAATCAGAAACGAGAAACGATATTAATGACCATCAATCCTCTGCAAATTCTCTTGGTTTGCAGGTGGATTTTAAACTCACATGGAAGTGAGCAAGTCGATGGGTATGCGGTAGGCTTCGCTCCATGTGTTTCGCCCTGGACCGTCTTGCTAAGGTCTGGTCTGTAGTCTTGAGGTCCTCAGCACAGTTTATTTTTAGCACGTGAAATATATTCTTTGCTATGGGGTATTATTTTGGAAAGCATTAAATGTACAAAAACTTTAATAGAGTTTTTCTTTTTAAAAAATGTGCTTAAAGGGTGGGGTTAAAAACTGAGTCCTGCAGACTAGTTTTTTGTAGAGATGTAACGGATAGTTCTTTTGGCCGGATACCGGATACCAGATATCCGGCAAGGTTCTAGGCCGGAGCGCCGAATATCCGGCTTCCGGATATCCGGCTCATGTTTTAGCTTTTAGTTTAAGGATAATTTACGAAAAGACAAGTAAGAACTTGTCTCTCTGACCGTGGGACCATGTAGGAGGCACAAATTTTTCATTCGCTATCAGTCAGTCTGTAATTTTTTCTGTTTTTTGTTGTTTTTATTTTTTTTTATGTTTGTCTTGACCAAAAAGAAGACCGTTACAAGTAGTGATCAAGCAGTGCCAAACAATAGATTTAAGTATCCGGTATCTGGCCGAATAGTAGCAAGTATCCGGCCGGATACCGGATATTTAAAAAATGGCCGGATAAGCCGGATACCGGATAGTAACCGGATATCCGTTACATCTCTAGTTTTTTGGCTTTACTTTTTTGGGTAAAGCTTGCATTGGATACTTTTTTATAGATTACTTTGCATATTTGTAAAAAATAGCCTGTTTATTCAAAGAGCGACCTGCTGACAATGTTGCAGCACTCATCTGCTAGTTTTGAGAGGAGAGCTTACCACACTTGTGTTGGATTTTTCAATAGCTTTCCATTCGAGATTAGTGATGAAAATATGATGGCTGTTTTTAAAAGAAAATTGAGATTTCATTTTATACACAGATATTATTATAGCGCCGAAAAGACAGTAGTAGCTTCATAAGTGAATATTATTTTTTAAATATTAAATACAGGGTGTCTATAAAAAACCTTTCTGTCTATAAAAAAGGATGGGAGAATGGTAAAGTTGTGAAGGTTTTTTTTAGACACCCTGTATATATATATTTTTTTTTCTGCAAGAACAGTAATAGATGTATAGATTAATTTTCTAAATAATAAAAATATTATTCCAAGTTGAATTTGTATTATTAAATAGTCAACCATGACTTTTGTTCAATATGTAAAATCATTGAATTAGCAAATTAGTATGAGTCACAGTTTACATGGTTATAGCATGGCATAACATTAAAATGGCTTCAAAAATTAAAATACCTTATGTCAAGATTTTATGCGTCCAACATCGTTTGAATCGAACCAATAAAAATGAGGGTAGAGAAAATTATACAGGTTACACTTTCCATCACCATATATTTCAATGTACAATCAGAGCAATATAAAACAGTCATTAGCTTAAAATAATGTAGCACACTTGGGTGTTACCACGCTATTTACAAGAGGAGAGCAAGTTGTCTAGGTTCTAGGGTCTAGCTTTTGCTAGGGTCTAGGGTCTAGCTGTAGCTAGGGATCTAGGGTCTAGCTGTAGCTAACTGAAGGTCCGTTCTGGGTCAGACCCGTGGACCTAGCCTATACCGCGGTATCGCTGTGACTAGTTACGGATCCAATCATATTGCTCTCTCAGAGATGTCGTTGTTAATGAAATAATTTATAAATACAGAAGAAATTACAACCTTAAAAATAAATGTCATTGACATTACAGAACTCTCAGATGGAGCAATGCTACCTCCTGCTATCAGACGACTGAGAGATAGTAAGTACAATTAACTGCTTGACATTAAACACACACATACATCAAGTTTTACATATACTATTTTTCTTTACATTATCTTTTCTGGTTTTACACGAGAAATTTAGCTACCTAATTACTTAACTAATGTTCAAATACTTTGTTTGATCAATATAAGTTAAACATGTTCGAACATTAGAATTATTCTTTATTTCATCCCTGTCTCTTAGGGTTCTACCGTATTCCTAATAAAGTTTAATTACGCAGCGAGATAATTTATACAAATGCAAAATGATTAATAAACTTTGAAGACAGTGTTTTCCATCTTAATGTTATGATTATAGAAATTTCATTACCACGAAACAAATCATTAAATACGTATACCACTTCAAGTGAGCTGTGATTAGGAACCAATGTTTATTATAGAATTATCATATTTGCTGAGTTTAAGTATGGTTTTTTAATGTGTAACTCAATAAATTTGCCTACATGAAAGGGAAACATCTTAACATAATACCATGAAATTTTATACCATTGAAACAGTCTGACAGCAGGCAGGCAAGAGAAGAACATGGAGGCGGTGGGGAGAGCCCAAGACATATTGAGCATCGGGCAGTCCTCAGCCCCGCTTTCGTTTCTTACAGTATTTACATATGTACTATTGGCTAGTGGTGGTAGCTATCACGTACAATATACAACACACAGGCAGATACAAAAAATAAATTATCAAAATACGTAAAAGTCAATACAAGGTAATCATAGCAATTGGTAAATATAATCATTAATAAATCCTTGACCTTGTTCACAGAGTGTAGTTCATTAAAATTTAGGAGCATAATATCTCTTGAGGTTGAGTATTTTTGGGGTGTCGAGTCTTTGTATTTACAGCCCCGGAAGGTTGCGACGGTGTCATGATAGAGCTGTGGCCGCGGCCGCCTGTCCCCAGCGACGTAAGGTGGTGGGGGTAGGTGGCTGGGCGGTGGAGGGGAGGCGTGTTCCCCCACCCCTAGCGGCGAATAGTGGAGGGGGTAGTGATGACGTCACATCGATGCTAGTCTAGTCCCATTCGCCGATATACATGGTGCGTGGTGTCGACGGGATGTACCCACGGGTTGGGATTGGTAAGCGTCCGTATATGTGGTTGTATGGGGAATCTAGGTGTTCTGAATCTGTAAAAAGATAGATTGGATCAGGATAAGTCCATGGGATGTCACATAAAAAATAAATAAAAGTATCAAAGTACGCACACATAAGAAAACAAATAGGATGGTTATAGTCATAGCAGATAAGTTATTTTGTACACTAGCTCATACGTAATTTTTTAGCTGCATATTTTTACGTAATTACGCAATTTTCAATAACACGTTATTTTTCAATAATCTTTTAAAACTGTCTTATTTTAAGATATCATATCGGCTTGACTTATTTCAAATTTGTTTCTGCTTTCAAACGAAAAATTAAATCAGAAGTAATAATAAATTGATATAATTCTTATACATTCTGCACATATACAAGTATTTGTATTTAACAGTTTTGGTATATCCCATTATATACAACAGTTCACTTATATACAAAAAAACCTAACCTGTTACTCCAAGATCACATCGATGTTTACAAATTTAACACTAAAATAGTGCGTTAAAGTGTGGACAGTTATATTTAAAATAAATAAATCAGCACTACTTAAAATAGTAGATAAAACAATCTTTTAATAATAATAAAATTAATTGAATTTACAATTAAATTAATGTGTAAAGATTTTTACTATTGTATTACAATTAGGATGAACATGCAAACGTAAGTATCAGTGTTACAGTGTTACTCTAATAAGAGAAATAAAATAATCCTTTCATGCAAACAGTGTTGAGGAAAATATATTTTATCCTCCTAATTTAAATAAAAAAAAAAAAAAAACATTTCGAAAATTAACACTTAATTACTTATTCCATCACCATTCAAGGATAGCTTTAAAAAGAAATATACAAAAGTCATAAAAAAACAAATACATTACAATGAGTTTTTGCACATTTTGAACATTTTTCGCAAATAAATAGAAGTATGAATGAAGAAACTCACGTTATTTACAAATATAAGCAATGCGTAATTAATTTCTTTCAAATGGTCACACAAGACTGATAATTTCGAGATATTTTAACTATACAGTCGTCAATAGCATAAGGGCAATCAAACGCTTAAACAATTTCGGCTTAAGTAGTTTTTAGCAATTTAATTTGAGGTGTAGGTAGAGTATATTGGCTTAAAGTATAATTGAGCTATATTGTTAGATAACTGGATTATTAAAAGGTACAGTACACTCTCGTTCATCGGAACTAATGTGGCGGACGGCCAGTTCGGATGTCAAAAAATTCCGATGAAGCGGAGTCCGTCGTGAGTCATCATTTCCGCCCGTACGGTGAACTATCGTGATTGTATTCACTCTTGTTTTTAAGATAACACAAGAGATTTTATGAAAATAAGGCACTCAAACTTTAAACATGGTAACAATGAACAGATAGGAATAAAAACAACACAGGAAATAAAGATCCAAAATCTTTATTCTCATATTTCACTCATATTCCAGCAGTCAACTGACTTCCACGTACAGGTGCAGATGCGACGCGAGACAGACTGAAGGACAGTTTTGGAAGCGGTCAAACCGGATGTTCACTTCCTGCCCCTTCCTCTTTCTATTTTTGTGCGAATACTCCACGGCCTCGTAATCACATCGATGGTACAGATTATGGAAAACGCCTGATGACGTTTGATGCAAAATGTGATACTTCACTGTTGTGCGGATAGAACGAATGGAAATTGAAGGCGCTAAAACGGAAAAATTATTTATTTCGTAAGAAAAAAATTAATAATATCCAGATTTTCAGTTCCGATGAAGCGGAGTTCGGATGTCGCCGAGTCCGATGAACGAGAGTGTACTTAATTGTTAAATTAACAGTATTTTGTTACAAAAATTGCCTGAGTATTTTGATTGAATGCAATTAAAATTGATGTACTAATCACATCCAGTTTTCAAGATTAAAAATTGGCCAGTTTCATGCTGTTTATTTGTAATTGTTAAGGCATACAGGCTTTAACATTTGTGGTGTTGGGTGAGATTTGATTATCTAAGTATTTGATTTTTTTTTAACAGTATCGATTCTGGATTTGAGATCACATCTACTTCAACCTTTAGAGAAGCCATTCCTATAAGTAAACCTTCGTCAATTCTACCAACGATTGAAAGATCTCTCGATGGCCAATATGTGCAATACGTTTTCCTCCTCATCCACACCCTGCCGAGAATTGCGCAGTCGCGCTGCGCTGGAGCTGGCTGTTGCTGTAGGTTGCACTTACACACAATTAAGTAGTCACCTTGTCCGCCAACGGTTTGCATGTCCGAGATTGCCTAAGACGAGTTTTTCTGAATCCATTTTCTTGCACCGGTGGCCAGAATAGTTGTTTTCCTTAGAGCAAGAAAACTTGCAGTTTTCATTCATGAGAAAAATTGCAAATACTCATATTTTTTTAATAAATTTAATGTTTTGCGTGTTGCACGATTTTAAAGTTTAATTTACAACAGCAAATTATATTTTTACAATAGGCTGTAATTCAAATTTAATTTTAAGAATTCTGCTATCAAATCTCACTAGAAATTTCATGTCTGTGAACGTTTGTTTCTAACATATTTTGTACAAAGATATAAAATGTTGAGCAGTTTGATTGTCAAGGTTCAATTAAGTTTTATCGTTGAAACTCACGTTAAAATTTGACAAAATGGATGTTAAAAATAAACTGCCGACGTTTGTAACTGCCATGGGAAAAGCTTCCTAAAATGCTGATAGTTGTAAGTAGGTCATGATCGAATTCAAGTTCAATTATTGGAAAGAACTTTGTACAAGTGGCAAGTTTATTGCCTGAACTGTATCTTAGGTGATGTTTTTAAATTGTACAGAAGAAACAAAACACAAAGAGACAGAGTCAAGAGAGGACAGTAGACAGAAGAGTCACACGGTGTTGATGTTAGTGTGCAGCAGAGAGTGATGTACACTGTAACACCGATACATACACGGGTGGTGGTGTGGGTGGGTGTAGAGGGTCATACCCATGCCGCTATCGTAGCTGCGCGCGTGCCACATGGGGTGCTGGTGCGCGTGCGCGTGGTTGTGTAGGGGCGGCAGCGGCGCCGGCATCATGGGGTAGCGAGCCATCTGCGCCGCCACGGCCGCCTTGTCTTTGCTCTTCACAAAGTTGGGCACCCGGGCGCGCAGGCCGCAGTAGTACGGGTCGTCTGGGGAACAGAACACATATATCAGCGATTAAACAGAAATCAAGGCGGGGGAAGAATTGCAATAAAAGTTGGGTCATTCTGTCTTACATGCTAAAAAGAATGAGTATAAATAATTTATAGAAATAGCCCTGCTGTAGCTAGATTTCAGAAGAGCCACAGAGTGTGATTAAGACGAATTCATAATTAATGCAAGAATACTGCCTGAGATACAGCACCAGTTAATACTCATTAGGTTAATACTTAGCTTTTAGTTAAACTCATAAAGTTATTTGACTTATTAAGTTTTTTTCCAAATAATCGGGTGGAATCCTAGAGTATGTTTAAAGGTGAGGAAATATCAAAATGTAATTTTTCTTTTCTGATGACTACGTCTGCTACATTTATTAGTTTCGTCCTTTACTTCTACCTTTATACTGATATTATTAGTTTTACATACTCAATATATGGAAACAGTGGTTCAAAGCTTTCACAAGATCAGGTAAGAGTAGCTCCCTAACTGGGCGCTAAGAGGTTGAATGATAACTAAAATCTACTTATTGAATCCAGCCTAAAATCTACTTATTGAATCCAGCCTACAATCTACTTATTGTAGGCTAACATTGTAGATAACAATCTACTTATTGAATGATAATGAAACTTCAATATTTAAAGATGACAAAATAAATTCACAATTTCGTTTCTCCCTTGAAATGGCACCTGATGGCTACCCAAAAGTGTGCTTCTAACCGGACCTTCAGATCATCGGAATTCTGAGATCATCATTACTTTTCGGCGTTTCGAGCTCGGTTTTGCAAGCCGCGGACCACCGGATTGAGCCATTAATTCATCTGGGCAAAACACGCGAACCACCTCGAGGGCCGCTCGTTAGCGGGAATAACAATAAGAATAATCTAATTCTTCGTAGATTATCAATGTTTGTTGATATCAGCGTTCTCTTGACTGCTTACTTCGGGTGTCTATGTCCACGCACCTCATCTATAACATCGAAATTTGGAGAGCAAAAACAACTCAATTCAAGATGATTTTTTGCATCACGAAAACAATCCAATTGTTTTTCCAATGAGACCAAGCGATTTATGTGAAATGTGTTTTGAAAATAATAAAAATAGGCCTTCTTATATTCTTTCTATTGTACTTTTATGAAAGTCTTTCTTATAAGTGGCAAATATGTTTTATTTCAATCTATCAATAATTTTCAATACATGCACCTTGCACTTTATCCGTATCTTATCTCAACTCCATTTTTTAACAGTAATTTTACAGTGTTTTTAAACATTTGCCTTCAGAAGTTAGAAAAGAGACCAAAATGAACAGATTCGTGAGCAAATTAAAATAATTTTTATCCTCGTAGAAAGTATTCTACGAGGATAAAAATTATTTTAATTACGAAGCAGTAGCTTCGTCTAGGAGCTTATAACATATACAAATACAACATTTTAGAATTGTTATTTAGTTTTATTTATATTAATTACTCCTTATTGTATTGTTATTGCTATGAATCAACAACCAACTGATGATTTGTCAATGCTATTCATAGTTTTATGGCGAATAAATATTCTTGATTGTTGATTGAGCGCGTCAGTCCGAGACGTCGCTGTCGTGACATCCCCACCTGCGTCGCCGCGCTCCGCCGAACAAACCGGGGGCAAACCATTGCATAATTGGAGGCCATCCTCCATTAAGCAGCCGGCATTCCCGCTAACTCGCGGCTTGAATGGATCCACTTTCACTGTTCCCCGTCTACTACAGCACCAGCTTTCCCCGTCTACAACTGGATCTGGGTCGGCGGACCGGGCCGGTGTACGCAAACTACTCCGACTTCGCTTTCTAACTGAATATGTAACGCCGTTGGATATATGGCATCGTGGAACGTACTTGGGTTTCGCCCAATCAAGTGTTGCGAAATTAATTTGACAATATGATATTGTGGATTGACTGACTTATTTTATTTCATATCTTTAACACCAAGATATTTTCATATACTTTATACCAAGGTAGATCCATCGCAAATATATTTTTCCCTCAGATTTAAGTATAATCAACACCAGATGGCACTGAAACCAGTAAAATCATGCCTTTCTAAACATTTGTCATTCATACCACATGTGGTTTTCTTATTAAAGTAATTAATTTGTGACATCATAGTTTTACGATAACCAGTAACTATTATAGACAAATATGATATGCCAGGGATTATATAATACTGCATCTTAATCACAGATCTTAATGTAGTTTCACTTAGGAAAAAAAGAGTACTCTACGATTGACTTGTATTTTTATTGCTGTTATAAAAACGAATTGCAAACTAACCACGGTAATTTATAGTAAAAAAGTACCAATTTTAGTCACAGTGTTAATGAAATAAACTGTGATTTAACAATGAAAATGTTTATTGTCAATGGTTTGGATAGATAAAGTTGGCCTCACCGTATTTCTTGTCCTTGGTCTTATCTCTAGTGCCTCGGGACGAGGGGAAGTTTTTGACGGCCAATCTGTTTTCATCCTCTTCTATGTCGTCGTAGTCAGGCTGCAAGAATTCACAGAATCCATTATTATTTAATATTTGTTAAAAAAAACTGCTATGGTTTGTAAAAAATATTTAATGGGGTAGATGTTTATGTTAAGTATAGTGTTTAAAAATCAGAGTTTCATTTATTTGTAAGCTTAAAACTAGATAAAAATTTATACAATGATACAATGAGTATTCATAAAATTACATTTAAAGACATACGTTAAGTGGATATTTATCTAAAAATTCTAATTAAAATAAATTTAGACACTGAATTACCTTAAATGAACTATTTATGAGTACAGGTATCCAAAATTTCCTGGATTTGCAAGATTTTACAAACATATAACTATTTTCTTACAACTTTCCTAGGGTATATTTTAGCCTTTAGAAAGATTAAGTTAAATGTATGATGCTCCCAAAAAAATAATGATCTGAAAACATCTATCCCTCAGTTGCATATGTTATACGTGTGAAACTAGCATCAAGCGTTGTTTAGTACTGTACAGCGAAGTAATTAAATGTATTGACAAATTACAAAAAAATCAAAAAGATTTTCGTTGTTCTAAAGTGCATGAACCAGGTCAATATAGGCTATTTAGATTGTTACATATATTCTGTTGAATAAGCATTTGCATGATTTACACTAAACACAGTTTGTTTCACTTAAAGTTATGTAAATGTTTAAATTGAGGTGTTATTGCCTATTGCCATCAGAGATATAATATTGGTAATTATTGAACAGATTTATGAAAAATGATTTCATTAAATTTAAAATGTACAGCATTTATTAAATACAGCAGCATAACTTTCCTCCATCTTTGATAATAAAAAAATAAATAATGATTTTGGAGTGAAGGAATAATTTTGAGTGTCTTTCTTTAGTAAAGTTCATTGTCTCCTTTGGGGAAATTGTCACTCCACTTACGCTACGGCTCTGGCGTCATAAATTTCCATCACGGTACAACGTGTCACTTTATTCCCTGAATACATTTATACTGTAGTAGTTGTACACTTGCCACACAGCCGCCATGCCGCCGCCGTGGCTGCACGACTCGTACCTTGGGTATGTCGTGGGGGTAGGGGTTGTCGCCCCTGGGCGGCAGTTTGGGTGGCTTGTCGCTGCGCCGCACGTGGTGGCCCGCCCCCACGCTGCCGCCCCCGCCGCCCGAGCTGCCCGATGAGCCGCCCCCGTTGCCCGCCACGCTGTACGGGTCCTCGTCCGGGATGGGGATACGGGGTCTGTTGCGGATGTCCACCGTCGACCGCTTCACTGCAACAGCAACACCGAGAGGAGGGTTACACAAAATGTGGATAAAGACATCACTGAGCATAACAAAACGTTACATGTAGGTTACATTGAAAGGTGTTCACAATTTGAAATAATTGTCTCAACTAATTGAGTTACTTTATCTTTATTTTGTTTGGTAATTATATTAATCAACTCTCTGTGTAATCAAGACACTTTGGGGTTTTCGAGTCAGCGATGCTGTTGAAATGGCCAAAAGCGCTTCTGCAACTCGGAAAACCTAAATAAGCTCATGAGAAATGCATTTTTAGTGTTATTTTAATAATGGTTCATGAACTCAACATCACGTCGATTAAATAAAAACGTTTTACTTTAACACACTACGTACTTTAAAAGATGAGTACACCTCAAGAATATAGGAAATACCATCTCCATTTCAATATGTAATAAAAGTATAAACCATGTCGGAAAGACATACTGTATAGCCCCACTGAAAATGCCTATTAAATTTATTTTCCGTTTAACTTTTCTTTTAAATTTTAACTCAAAGATTTTAAATTTTAACTGCAAGATGAGTCTTCATTTTAACTACCTATGATGTTTATAGCCTTGGAACTCATAGCACTTTAAACTATACTTCGATTATACTGCTTTATAATTTTCCATGTCATCAACGATCTCGGCCACACAAGTGCCGTCCGACCGCGGCAATGACCCCGATATCTTAAGATTCCTGCCAGATTGCGGCCAGTTTCCCCCGTGCCATTACGCTGTTTCCGGCGGTCCAAGGACGCTGGGACGATTCGATTCGCGACTTGCAACAGATGATGGATTGTTTTTGCCCCCGGCAAATCGGTCGGCCCGGGGACAAATGGAAGGCACTAACAGCGATCGACTCGAGTAGGAAATTGGAATGGAACGGTTGACCAATTGCAATTATATGTTTGGTCGAGAGCGGAGTGAAGGTGTCCTTGGGGGAGGCGTGGTTGGCCAACAGCAGCTTGGCACACCCGCCGCCAGATGGCTCTATCGGAGATGCAGGCGGCGATGGTTGGTAATTATAGAGTGATGGAGTGAACACGTGTGGATGTTATTGATGTGTGTGAAGATAGCTTGTCGCCAGTCCTCGTTTTGTACTGGACCCTCAGATGTTTGTTGTGCCAGAAGGAGAAAGTGTCTGATCTCAGTATAGGTTCTCGCTTTTGGGTGGTAAAGACTAGTTTCGCAAAAGGCTAACACCGAATTAGTACCAGTGTGCCCAATTAGAATCATCATTATCTTGGATTTTTGTGGTATAATCAGCTTTATAATACCAATACCGGTAGCCTATGCTAACTAAATAAAGCTGATCTGTAAAGGGGGGACAAAAAGCAGATGACATCTCATTTTGGCAGGGAATGAGAATAGTAACAATTCAACTAAAATGTCTGAGACGGTTGGAAAAGATAGGTTGGTTGGTTCATCAGGCTTTTTGAGTAACTACTTGAAAAACATCAATCAATTTTCATAAACTATAGTGTTGTTCTTTGTACTTCAAAGTAAATGCGATCATGATAATAGCTGAGTGTATGGTTGGTTTCAGGTCTGTAATCTTTGGTAATTGATGAGCCAAACTCTTATTTTGAACGTTGGTATGTTTTAATTGCCAGGTAATTAATATCCAAGTTAGAAGCAAAGCATATCTCAACGAAAATAATAAAAGCCGAATAATGAACAAGCAGTACCTTTTAATGTTTCAACCGATAAAAGACCAGGTTTAAAAGTCATCGCAGAAAATATATCTTCTCGGATGAATTTGCGATCGGTGATTCACCGGCTATTAATCTATGGAACAAAAAGGCAGCTGTCATTTCTTTGTCCGGTGGCCAATTTATTCGCACCCATTAAAGCCAAGGCCGGCAGAAGGCTCAAGGTCGATAAATAGTCCAATTTGCTGGTTTGCTCGCGATTAACCGACAAGTTATTCATGCATCGCGCCGGTGGGAAGATCACACACGGGCTTTGTCCCCCAGTCGATGCCCCCGGTGATTCTCCGGCCCGATTTGGAATTGTAATTAATATGTTTTTTTCTCCAGTAGCGCCCAATCTTTGTCGGCGGGCGGATGTGGTTGTGGCGCTCGGTCGCTTCGCTCGCTGTTGCAACACTACGGATTGGTCTGCGGTCGACCCAGTCATCCAAACAGAATCGTATCAGTGATAGAGTGGCGAAACACGCCCACGGTTGGTTGATCTATAAATTAAAATGGTTGACCATGTGCTAATGGCACATCATAACATTTTGGTTGATTTGACCTACAATACGCTGTAGGCCTACGTTTTGAGGGGTAAATAATAAGATAATATTATTTGATTATACGAGAAAAAGTATAATGAGGACATTTCACCATTTCATGTTCCTAGAAAGTTTAAATTGAATTTTAAGTAGATATCTCATTAATATCCTTCTAAATATCATCAAGGCTCCAAAATCTTAATCTTACCAAGTTCTTTGCATTATGCTACATACAACTTTTTCTTAGGTGAAGTTTTTAGTTTAGTAAACAATTAAACTGGATTAGCAAATAATGAGTTTTTAATTTTCACACTATTTTTATATGAATTTGACAACTCTTGGACAAAATAGCTAAAATCAAAGAGGAATATACAGGAAATGTAACGACTTGAACTCGTCTATAGTTCACCGAGATTCGGCTGGTCGTGATTCGGTTCTCCTTATATAAAACGCGATTATAAAACGATCTGTTCTGCAGTGGAGCGGATCGTCGGCGGCCGGTGCACGAGCGTAGCGAACATACGTCAGTTAGTCACCAGGGATTAGTGGATCTGCGCATAATAGAGGACCACACCAGCGCCGTGTGGTGGCGGTGGCGGAGATTCGCAGCGGGGTGCGATCAGACCGCAAACCGCGATCGCGATCATTACAATCGGTGTCAGTCACCCGTCACCCGCGGGTGGCAAAAACACCGCTGGGGGGCGATGTCGCCACACGTAGAACAATGATAGAAACACTGCAGGACAAAGGCACAATGGTAGAGTACCGCCGGGAGGTAAGGAAATTATCAGCCTATTCGCGATCGGTTGGACCCGTTATCTGTTCTGAAATTGCTTTAGTTCTGTAGCGGAGTGCCCTCCATAGAAATACGGCAGTTATTGCTCCAAACTAGGTCAATTTATCATGTTGTGGGCAATTTCGTCTATTAAATGTAGTAAAAGTAGTAAAATTCTAGAAGGACCAACCAAGAGTCTTCTGTGGGCAATATAATATTGACTACACTTCCTATAGCCATCCAATAAAACCTTTACAGCGACATTAACCCGCACAGACACCACCACGAGAGCGTCTTCGCCACGAACACTGTACAAAACGGCCTTCCTTATCTGTAACACGGATCACGTCACAACATGTCCTTACATAAACCGACACAATGAGATCTATTTGATGTCAGCAGTAACACACGGCGTCAGTTGCGCAAGCGTGATCCCGATGATACAATTGGAGCTGTCACAGCGCCTTTGTGCGGCGATACTCCGCACTTTCGCTGCACTTTCTCCCCGTGATGGGAACCTTGGCGACGTGATCCCGGGTCCAAGGGCAGCTTCTATGTGCTTCAGAGGGGTGAGTAAGGCTGAGGCTTAAGTCTGGGTTTATGAGCAAGAACGTCGAACTTGCACCCTAGGAGATCCATCCACTCATACTGCATATGCATACACAGGTATAATACCATTGTACATTTCTTGTACCCCAGGTGTACCCGCTGCAATTCAAACTGCTCACAAATCATAGGTAGATGCCCTAACATTTTTCTCCCACTTACGTTTCCTTTAAAAAGAAAAATGGTGTCTCCCACACAGTTTAAGAAAGGATACGTTACAATTCTTTTGGGAGAAAGTTATATGGCGAACCCTTTTCTCTGCTTCTAATTTTTAGACTACCCCTATAGATTAGTCTGTTTATAATAATGTAGGATATGGCTTTGTTCCTGGTAATTATTTGTATATTGTTTGAATGATCAAAACGGACGGAAGCTGCCGGCAAGGCTACTCCTACATGTTCGTCAGTTGATTTGGAAGATTCCGTGTAAAAGGCACTCAATCATGAATGGAATTGAAACACCATTTGAAAGTTTTTTTAGCCCCCCAGATGCCACGTGCTCCGATCACCGTGGAGTTGAAGGTCACGAATCTACCAATGATCCGGAAAGTGAAGCGTCACCCCTGAACATCCAAGGGAATGTTGAACATTGTGTAACTGTGTTGCTGTTGCAGCCACTCAGATTCCTTTGTGAGCTTAAGTAGATATCGTGACGCCGAACTCGAGATCGAATGGTTGAGTTCACAATACATGCGATTTAGGGCTTGGTGGACGTGCTCGAAGAGAATAGAGGCAATTTCTGACATACGCTGATATTATTGGCTCACATCTGATCTCTCATGGTTATGTTCACACTGATTCATCCATTAGTTCTCGTATTTAATTTATCTTTATTTATGTGTAAAGCTATTGTGAAGTGGGAGGGATGGAAAGTGTCCTTGGAAGTTGGGACAGAGTCAGCAACAGTGGCGGCAAGTGGCGCAGAACCGGCGTCATGCGCTGATAACACCTTCGCTGACTTCCCGCCAGGCGGCGCGACGGGCGGTGCTTCTGTTGCGCGGATGTTGGGAATGACAGTAAACAATCTTCGGATTCTGGTTATGCCACTGTTTACTTTTTTTCCTTTTTTTAGTCTTGTCTTAAAATAATTTCCACAATCATAATCTTAACGTTATAATTTGCTTTCATGAAGCACATGAAATGTCTATATTGTAATCGAAACCCCGCGGAGTTGAGAGTGCTCTAAGGATCTTCAATTACACAACCAAGCCCCGGCGAGGCTTCCAAGCCCCGCCAACAGAAGTCGCGGGTGTCGGCAGCTACAGGCGTGTTGTAATTCAGCAGCCGGCTATTGTTGTCTGGTTTGCCGATACGCCAGGACTCACCATTACTCGCGACCGGTTCGCTCGCTGAGATTTTGTCGGACAATGTGCGGGGGACTGGAGAGAGAAGTCGCTGAATTAAGTAGGATATCGCACGCCAAACGTCGCCGTCGACCGGCAAGTAATGCGAATTCCTCCGGCAGTCGCGGGTTGTAGGTTTTCCCAGCTTTTTATAGAGTAGTCTGGACCAAAATGAAGACTTCTTTGGAGATGGGAGTGATAAAAGACTGTTGGAGTTATGCTAACTAGTTCTGTCTCTGGGAGGGTAAATTGGTTAAAACAAGAAGCTTGGTATTTGTTTATGAAGAATAAGAAGGAAATGTAAAAAATGTAAGTAGAAGAAAGCAACTCATAAATTGTTTCTTCGATTTTCATGGAGTTCTAAAATATACAACTTAAGTTAATTTAACGATGGTTTAACTTGTTTCGGGACATCGGTTCCTGAGTGTTGAAGTGTAGTCCCTCCAAAATTTACTCATCCACTTGATCGTAAGACGGACCAACCACAGTTAGTTATCGAGAGGTTGTCAAGACGATTCCTTTGTTAGACGCGGCGATGAGACAAGGTTCGACAATACTTTTGTGTGATGGTTTGCCACCGGGGGATGTATACCGTGTCCAATGTGAAATCTGGCGTTTTGTTCCTTGGAATGAGGTCTTTTGTATGATAGGACGGATTAATTGGAGTATCGGCATTGTGAGTGGCCCAAGGCCGGTGTTTTGTCTCTCGGCGGACCGTCGGACATCGGACATCACGTAGCCGCTGCTGACCGCCACATTCACTGCGCTGCACGTCCAAGTACTTGGCAGCAGCTACTGTATTGATAGTGTTGTGGTTATTGGTAACCAACCTGATTCATACTGTTTTCTTAGTCTTTTTTGCAGCACCTAGACTGACACAAGACTGGGGGAGTAATCCTTTCCTTATATGATGTTTCCATTAATTTGGCAAACATAAATAAGTAAAACACGGTTTACGAGATTTGGAGATGTTTATCTAAATTCAGTTTACTGGTGGAAAGATACGAAGAACAAGATAACGTAAAGAGCACCAAACTGGTGAAACCGCGAATGAAAAATAAAAGTTGAAACGTGGCTTCTCTTCATGGTCCAGTGAATTATTAGATAACTTTTTAAAGTACTTTGATAACTTGCCTCCATTTGTTCCGTGAATCTTGTTTTACCATCAGACACTTTAAATGACATGAAATAATTAGTGTTAAATGTTCTATTATGACAAAAAAAATTATTATACTTTTAAAATTGTATTGACATCAGTAAGACCACAGTGTATAAAATAAAATCCTCACTGTGATATTTTCAATCAGTATTACTAAGTCTTCCAATTATCAACAACCTAATTTAGTTGTATAAGTGTTACCTCCATTTAGTATATCTCTCAATCTTTGTCTGGTGGTTTTATAACCGATAGAATGTTTCATTACGGTCGCATAATGATTCAGTGTGAATAGCAGTAAAAGTGAGTTCTCCGCTCTGTGACTACATCGAACGACCCTTCATCTGCCTACGTGGCTGCCTTTAACGTCCATCATCAACCGTCTCTGTTTACGACCTTTCATGGCGGACAATACTCGCCAAACCTTGACCCTTCGTGTGGGCGGTATTCATCAATCGGGAAACGTCGAATCACTCCTCCTCAACCGTCTTTAAAAGGCTATCAGGATATGATAACTTTATCCGGGTCCTAAATTCAGTTGATGGCGGTAGAATATGCAAAACGTTGTAACTTTTATGATTAAAGGCAAAGTAAAAAGAACCATAACTGTGTGTAAATTTGTTCTTGTAACATTGTGGTATGTTTTCGAAACTTCTAAAGATTGAGGTAGCGTACTAGAAATGTACATGTTGTATTTTACATATAGGCTCTTTTTCGGTTCGATCAAATAGCCTCACGAATGAACTTTTACTTTAATACTTCAACAAGGAATAATTCATGAAACATGAGAGTACCTCAACTACAACACTCGCTGCCGGCAGGACCAGTCACCCTATATTGCACGGGGTTTACGATAATAACATTTCACTTTCGTTTACGACCATATTTGAAGTTTACTGCGCCTCTCAACGCCCTTTAAACCCGACTCATAAACAACTGTCAGAACTGCTCCCCATGATGGACATGGATAGGCTATCAATCAACTGTTATGAGGTGCTTCACTAAAATTCAGCAATAAACCAAATTGAGCTAAAGAGACTCTCTCGAAAACTGCACGGTAGGAGTTGAATATAAAGGTATCCAGTTTTGTAAAGTCCTGAGGCTAACAGTTTGTAAATTGGAGAGAAAAGTTCTCTATGATTGTCAATTTTAAGTAATTAATAGCAGGTACCACTTACGATTAAAGAATTCTATGTTAGTAGACTAATAACTGGAAATTTCTGATATATAAGAAAAGTATGAAAATTTTAATAGCCCTAAACATTTGAAAAATTCTATTATGATGAAATTTCAACTTACAAACAAATTTAATTACATGGACTTGATTGTACTCAATCAAAAAGGTAATGCAGCCAAACGAAAGAAGATTAGAATCGACAGGTGGAGATCTAATAATGATTCTGTCACCTCAGTTTTTAGTATTAAAACAAGGTTTCACCACGAAAATGCAAATCCTTATTATTAAAATCAGACAATTTTATTCCCTCCTAGTATTTTTGAATTTTCGTTTTGAAATATCTTTTCCGGCCATGAGGAATCGATTTGAGTTGGTCCCATGCCTGGGAAAATCCAGTTTCCGTCCTACATCCCTTCAAATTGCTCATGTGGACATTATTTTAAACCAACGTGATTCATTTTTAATCTTTGGTTCATTAAATTTACCAGAGAGTAGATCCTTTTATTTACCGAGAAAACTCTCCGCCCCCGGTATAAAATAATAACTTATTATACTACCTTAGGTTTGAAAACTAGGGGAGCAAAATAAAAAAAATACAAATTTTCGAAAATTGGTGGCTTGTGCTTAGAGTTATAGAGTGTGACTGACCTGGAGGTAGTTTAGACTTGAGCATGTCCATGGCGACCACGTTGATGATGAGCACCCAGATGGGGCAGTCGAGGAGGTCACCCTCGGCCTTGACGAAGGCGATGGCGCTGAGGCACTGGCACTCTAGGCGGCGTCGGTCCGGGTACGCCCTCCGCAGCTCGCGGCTCACATTCGCCTGGAACTTCTTCATGTCGAACAGCTGAAACCGAGGAGGTGAGATGAGTTAAGTAGCGGAGGAGTCCAAAGAGAGGTTATGGTAAGTGACTTAGGGTTGCTGCAGTTAACTGTTTCTAAAAGAACGGCGTATGAAAAAATTATAAATTTTGATTCATGGTAGGGTCGAGAAGTCCTTGAAAGTACCAGGCTTCAAGCACCACAATTTTCTTTACCATTTCATAACAATAAACCAAGTGCAGTTAGTACTTGTTAGTTAGTATTTAAATATTTATTATGTGCATTTAAATATATAACTTGCGAAGTTTAAAAGCTGAGAAAGCAGGACCAGAACATAAAGCTATAACTGTTTTGTTTCTTATGAAAACAATTTCAAATGATCATGATCTGATGAAGATTAACATTTTTGTAATGTATTCAACTTTTTTTAATAACCATGTATCTTTAGAGCCGATAATTTGTTACAACTATTATTCTGTAAAATTACCTAATTACTTAAATACAAAACTATATACCGTACTTCACAGTTACCAACACAGTTTGTACTGCCTTCATAGTTCAACATTTTACTTATAATGTATTCAAGACGACCGTTAGGACATTACGTTGAGTGCAATTTTAATGTGTCTAGTCTCTAGCCGACGTGAGGTCGATGCTCTAGGACGAGTCTAGGATGACAATGTGAGCCTCTATCTCACGTAGATCTGCCACGATCGAATCTGGAGCTGCATGACCCTCATGTCTTTCTTGCACTTCCCTGCATCGCTATTACATGCACTCTGATAACTCTTTGTAATTCTTCCGCGCCCGACACGATTAAAACGGTCACGGTGTTAAGATTTCTCATCTATTTTATGTTACATCTGAGATAGCGTGGTTCAAGGGAAGCGTATTTTTATACAAGGAAATTAATAAAAGTTTTAGTTACGGAAACGGAGTTTAATTAATTTAAGTGTAGGTAGTGTATCATTGAGTGAATAGACTTCTCGAAAGATAAGAGAAAAAATAATGCCTATAATCACTTCAATAATTTCTTTTCACTGTGATTGGAAATGCCCAATTATAAAATAAGTAATCTCACTCAAGTTTCCAAAAATTGATCGCTGGACCGTGATCTCTGTGGTGCGCGATTGTGAGACGTCCCCCCATTGTGATAAGGCTGACATTCGGCCACCCTGGTCTCATTACCGTTATCAATCACGCCCAAGGCCTCGGTTCGACCTTGCCCCGGCCCCTCCTCTCCTCTCTCTCTCTCGCTTCGCTTTGCTCCTATTCGCTCACTCCTACACCGTCTACACTCCTCCACTGGCCTTGCCTCGTCGTGCCGTCCGCCCTCTTCCTCAGTTTTCGCTTCTCTTATTTGTCTGGCTGTCGATTTCCCACGACCGAGTGTTAAAATATGGCTATTCGTTAATTGGCCCTAACTTTTAATTAAATCCAGACTCATATCATACGCAGGTAGATAAGGATGTTATGAATTGCAATGAGCTATCATTAAAATTTTGTATGAAACTAAGTTTTTCGTGCACGAACCATAAACAAATAAAAACTGTATACAGTAGGTTCATAGTCACTCATAGGATCTTGTTTGAAAGGTTCAGCAGTCAGCGCTATAGACAATAAAAGTAGAGCGACAATTGTTGATACAGTATAATGAATTGGGCAGGCCAAACTATGATCCTTGGGGCACACCTTAACAATCGCCTACTCTTTGTTAATTGACTGCTGAAACTAGGTTAGGTTTCCCACCACTGCGCTGCAACCTACGATCTAAGTGCTTACCTACTGCTTATAAAACTTATAATAACCATTGTCTTTCAGATAATTGTCTCAAGACAGTTATATTATTATCTATTGTGCTTCCCCGAAAACGACTCTTTTTGGTACAATTGTTGCAGGGATTAAAGTGTATTTTGCACTAGGGAGATAAAATGAATCAGCTGGTGTGGAGCATGAGATTTTTGTACTAACAATATTATAAAATTAAAGCAGTAGCAGACAAAAACGGTGATTATTTTTAATAGCAACAAAAAAAAACTGTCTTTCTGAACAATAAAGAAGTTGAAAATGCATGTTTATCAACTCATTTATTAAAGAAATTGAGCATCATGAAGAAAAACTGTTTTCGGTCGTAAAACCAGGAAGAGTACGAAAAGCGTCTTTTTGGACCCTTTATGGGATATAATATTGCACTTAACAAAAAGTGACTAGAGTACTTAAATTAAATTTGTGCAAATGGTAAAATCAAGCTATGAACCAGTATATTTTCCAATGTAATATCAAGATCGACCACTCTGCGGTGTACTTGAGTATCTCCACACTGACCTTGACAGGTTTCTCTGGCTCCAGGGCGCAGTTGGGCAGCTTGAGGACGTCCCCGCCTATGCTGGTCTCCTCCCCGGGACCGGCGGCCGTGCTCTTGACGTACACGTTGCATTTGGACACCCGCTTCACCAGAATGTTGCCCTGGTCGTCCATCTTCACTTTCACACCCTGAAACAAAATGGTAAAATTTAGAGATCTCTTTAGACTACGGTAGTTGAAAAGATATACGAAAACCGGAAGATACAGAAAACGTTGGTCCACATTAAATGTCTGTGTATCATGTGATAGCAAAGCTATTACTTTTGGATACACAGGTATCTGAGTTCCAATCCAGTTCAGGAAAAAAAAGTTTCTACTTTTTCAATATGTTTAAAATATGTTTGAGAACCACTCACTAATTTGAGAATGACTAGTTTAATTCAAAACTAGATTATTCCATTCTTTTTCTCTTAATTTGTAAAGCCATTGGCAAAATTATTAAAATGTTTACTTGTAACAATATTAAATAGCCTACAAGGTCATCAAAGCATTCTCCAAGCATTATTAAATGTACCAAAATAGAGAATCGAAACGAAAAAAGTCACCCGGAAAATGTTCAGTTCCAAAAATCTATGAAATCTGATATTTAAACAGCAAATTAAATCAACAGAAGCTGAAATAGATAACCAATAAAATGTTAACCGAAACTTTGGACACCTCAAACATAACCTTGAAATCGAAATGGAATCATCTCACCGCAAAGATGTGTTTCCGGGATTGATTATGTAACAATAATGATCCAACAGTCAGACTATTTCCCGCCAAACTGACCGCTGATGTATTGCCTCGAGAGGCCTTGTGATAGATCTTTGGCTTACCAGCTGATTGCGGTTCGACAACGGAACCATTACATTGTACTGGCAGCTCATTATTGCAACACAATGATATTAGTGGTTTTTTCGACCATTTTGTCTCTCGATTTGTTTCCATTCAACGTTAGAAGATTTATGACCAACGATGAATGCTTTGTTTCATTTGTATTTTGGGTGTGGATAAACAGATGGGATGATATCTTCAAAGATTTACATACAATCGGGCGGAAAATATTATGGTTCCCTTATATGGCTGCAATTTTTTAGAATTTGGTGAAATAAGCGACATATTACTATTGTTTGAAATATCAACAAAAGTCTTACCACTCTCATAGAGCCACATTACCCGCTTGGGCGGATTGACCACCAAACAAATCGAAGGAGTTAAAATGTCATGATTTACTTTGACGTTTCGAGACACATGCTTCTTTCTAGCTACTCCTAAAGAATTAAGCCATCAGACTAACAGTTAAATTAATCAATTCCTAAAACAAAGCCATCAAGCTACTGGAGACCGTTGATAGTCGGAGCGGTCTGTAATTATGCCCGGTTCATTAATTCGCAGCGATTCGCGACGGCGAGAAGATGAAAAGGAAAGCAACAGAGTCGCTCATCATTAGGAAGACGGACAATAGACAATGAGTCCAACGGTGTAAACAAGATGTAACGGCGCGCAGGGGCGTGCTCGGCGCATGCGCATGAGATGACTTGCGCGGTGTGGTGTGGATTAGCGGAGCGCGGCACTCTAACGAACGCTGTCATTAGGCCAACCGCACAAGGGATAATGGATTTCAGCGATGCCCGTACCGAGTGCGTGATCCGGAAGATTGCCCGGGCGTCCGAACGGGATCTCGATTGTTGAAATGAACGCGCATGAATGAACCCGAGTGGTGGATGTACATAGAGGTGGTCAACCGCAGTCATAATCTCAGTCAAGGTTTTGCTACTAGATTTGTAATTTACAAAAACCATAGTTATTTTTTTGTATGATAAATTACCGCGTATCCATAAAGTCTTGCCCTGACAAAGAAACCAAATAGTATGAAAACAAATGGTGGTAAAATAAAGTGTTTTTTTTTAGTTTTAACAAGTCACTTAAGTTTTTTACAGCAATACACAAACTCAAACACTCCAATGGATAGCATGTAAATCTTGTAGGCGACCTTTTAGTCAGTATTTTATTTTGTTACTAACAATAATTTTTTGGTTGGACACGGGATAACACTTCCTGAGTAACAGACGTCACTGTTTCTATTATTTTGCCTTTTAGAGTTTCTAAATTAGGAACTGGGAAGAATAAACAAAAACTTTGGCAAATCAAAGGACCTAAAGAAATCCAAGCGTGATGAACGAGGTGACAATTTAGACGGGGCACTATAATTTTTTTTTTATAGTGACAACACATTTGAGTAAAGGTGTTAAAAAGTTAAAGAGTTTTTTCTCTAGATTAAATTCCCTTGAAAACTAGAAATGTAAGATGCGTGTGGCTAGGTGTCCGTTCAGCAACCCTTTGAAATCAGAGCAAGACTTTGTGGACTCCCGGTATTTTGGTACTGTACCAACAACCACCGAAACTAGAATACTCCAATGGTAGATGCCAACTACAGCTGTTTCCAATGGTAAAATCACCAGATACGCAATTTCATTTAATCTTTTTGGAATTTTATATCAGCTGAAGCACCAATTAGGTACATCACTGATTTGTTGATGCCACCTACCTTGGTTTGTTCTAGATACATGATTGCTAACAACATATTAAAGCTGCAGCAGTAGCAGAAAATCAGCTGATTGTTTTCAACAGCAACAGCACCGGTTATGCCTATTGTATTGAGGTACGTAAAGAAGATGTACAATCATTGTTTTTAGATGCTTGTTTTTCTTATTTTTTAATTTGGTTAAATAAATTTTTAATAACGAAAAAATGTAGTTCGATAACACACGTTAGTTGCCTAAAGTGTTTTTCTAAACTAGGTAATTTAATGGCCTCGGCTATCGCTTCGGTGGTACACTCGACCTCTGGCGGAAAGTGTCACTTTAAAACCTTAGATTAAAAAAAATACTATTATTAAAGCTAAACTATTTAACTATAAAATATCTAATTAAAAAGATCCATTTTACGACTTCAGTTATCTCATAACACTTCCGCCCGAGGATCCAGGTGTCAGCATTTCCTGATAGAGGACGCTGATTGGTCGGAATGTGCCAGATACACCCGCACGCTGACACTCTCGTCTGGCTCTCACGACATACACGTGACCCCCGGGTCCACGTGTGGATGACCTCTGTCCGCTGTTTTGCCACGACCATTGTTCTACTGATAGCTACGGGACTTTTATACCGTTAGGCCCTCTGGAGTAGACATTATAAAAATGTTAAACCCCATCAGACATCTGACAGAAACTGATACTTGGAGGCGTTTTTAACTGTTACTTTGTGAAATTTTTGAAACGCCAAGACTTAATTGTTTTAAGAGGATCACATTAATATATTGAATGTTACTTTTGGTTGATTCTATTGTTTAGTAAATTATTACAGACATTTTGGTTGACTGTATTATGATAAAACCTTTGTTTGGTAATTAGTTTTAGAGTTGAAAGTTCTAATTTATTTTGACAGAAATTTTCAACAGTTGCCGTTAGAAGGCAGTATTTGTTCTCTTTTGTGCTTTCTAGCTGACATTACTATATTCTATAACCTGTCTTTGACACGATGAGAGTGAACTTATATGTAAAATATCTTTGATTCAACAGTACTTAAGTAAAAATCTCAGATATTGGTAATTTAGTATTCAAGAAAAAACTTTTTGTTAGAATTATTGTATAACAAACCTAAGTACAGGGAGTTCCCTCTCATGGTTTTCCAACACATCCATAGTTGGTTGTAGCATTATTGAGTAATCGAGAGCATTATTGGAGGTATTATGGGAAAATATCGAGTTTGTTACTGTTAAGAAAATATATGATCCTTTATGACAACCACCGAAAATAAAAGCTAGCCCATACAACATCCACGAAGCAAACACACTCGACCTACAACAATCTCTATAGTGAATCCTATTTGTGTTGACATCTCGGCCAGCAGCCGTCCTTGGTCATAACGACCGATGATGGTTCCGCATGTCCAAAACAGGAGATGTCGCAACCGCGGGGCTGCATGATCAGAATCCCTCGATCCTCTCGACACCGAAGTGAGAAGGGAGGAATGCGCTCGGGCCTTGAGTGGAGTCGGCGCACGCCCGCGTGAATCAGTCCTCAGTCTTGACCCACATATCCATACGAAACAATGGCCAATCAACGGCAACACTCAGGAGCGACATTAGCGAAGAAATAAGATCGGGCCTAGAGTTCAGCCTTGGGGCACTCCCGAACAATCCGGGCTTATGTCATTGTTGGCTCTTGATACAGTGCGTCACCGCATTGACAGGATATAGGCCATCGTGAATGCTAACACTTCAAAATCGTGTAATATCTAGTCTTCGAAAGTGATTTTTAAAAGTTTTTTTTAAGGATTATGTTGTTTTTATTAAAATTAATATGGGGTGATATTTTAAAAGCAATTATCAACCACTGACTCATTCTTCAAATTAAAGGCTCTACATGTTTTCAAATGGATATTCCATACCTTATTAAATATTCCATATTGTTTGCATGTTTGCAGTCATTTCCGAACGTTCTTGTGGAATGATATCATAAAAAATGTTGCAATTTGTTTGGATATGTACCTTTTTTATGGACCACTCCATACCCAAACATTTCAGCATGGGATAATAAATGAACTTATTTGATTTACTTTAATGAACCGCCCGCAACTCTTTGAAAGGACTCTCAATTCAGTTTTATGAACATTAGCGATCACGATAAGATCCGTTTGAGCCCCGGTCTGAAAGCTACGTCCCGGCTCTCGTTAAGGTTTATGGCTCAGTTTAGCAGGACATAAAGCAGCGAGCATCGGCCGCATGATATACGGTATTGGTTTAGCGTGTTATGGCTGCTAACAGACCCGCCGACCATCAATTGTTGTCTGCGGTTGCTCCGTGTAGAGTGTAGACGATATAGTTTGGTGTAGGTACTCACCACCGCCGCCGCCGCCGCCGCGCCGCCAACGGAGATTTACAGCCTACTTTGTGGGTTAAGAAAGCAATGCGCGAGCAACGCGAGAGCGGTTGTAATTAATCTGGGATATGGACTTTCGCTTTTGCAGCTTGCAGCAATTATTTGTTAATCACTTTTATTAAGACCGTATATCTGTCAAATAGTTTTAATGCACTTCAATGCATTTCTAACTCCAACAACTTCAAAGTATTATTGGTAAAATTAAATGAACTCTGACAAGAATTATCGACGATTCTGGGCAATGGTTGCAGTTTGACAAATTTGTTAAATGTTGTTAATTGTTGAGGCTAGTTGAAAACATTCAAATTTTAGTTGTTGAACTGTTGAACTCAATAAATCCTATCTTAGTAAATGTAAAGCCTCTTACCCTAATAGTGCATGCATGTGCATTTTGGAAAATTTATGATTACCGGTTACATGACGAACGGTTAATTTCTTAGAGTGGCTGAAGCGGATAGCTGTTGGGTTGATATAATGTGGCCTTAAGAGTTTTCTTTGCCCGTCTCAACATTCCCGAAAATATGTCTCAGCGTTTCCCGGTTTCAGATGGTATTTTTGAATATTCATTTTTTTTATTTGATTGTTTTTTGACGACTATGTGAATTGTATTTTCACATTTTCAATTTCTTTAGGTATTGCTGCTACAATGTAACTATTCAACAAAATCATTGGTCAGTTTCAAGAAAACAGGTTGAAAAACGGCGCCCGAAACAGTGGGGAAAATACACTACCATGTTTTACTCCAAAAGTCGTATGATTAACATAGCCTACTACCCTACAATCCCTAAGGCGATAAAAACTTAAAAAAAGGAGAGGTGGACACATGATGAGTGTTCAAATTCCAGATTTGCATCCACCTTCAAAAACATTTAATTCCGGTAATGTTTTGGGAATGTTTAACTGTATATTCTATGTTAAGCATTTATTTAGTACATCATTTGCTGTTTTCAAACCACTAGACTTGACAGTCCGGACATGTGAGGTGTGGGCCGTGGCGCAAGAGAGGCCCCTGCGATGACGCAGTGCGGAGGACCGAGGGGGCGGCGACATGGCACAGGACAGTGGCAGTGTGGATGTGGACTGTGATGGTGTGTAGGAAGGTGACGCAACAGGCATTGTGTGTAGGGTGACTCGGGAAGTGGACCACTGGCATACATACGCACTCTGATGACATTCCTCGGTTATGATTAATGGGAGAAGACACCGGTCAAACCGACCGTTAAAGTCTCTAAACATTTGTAAAGGCAAAGATTTTAGTTTTATGGTTACAATGAAACGCAGCTACAAGCAATGCAAATACGATCAACTTAATTAAGAGCAACATGTGTAGGTGTTAATTAATTTAATAGAAAGCCTAATTAACCTGACAACGATTTAAAAACTTTATGCTCTAAAATAAGCACTATTTCACTGGTAAAATTCTATCCATTCTAGAATGTTTATTTGAACGGGACAGTTTTGGCCACGAGGAATCGATTGAAGGTTGTCCCACGAATGGGAAAATTCAGTTTCAACCTGACAGCCTTCTAAAGTGCTTATGTTATCCTTATGGAACAGTTTTAAGTTACTAAACTAAATAAACGTGTTACATTTTTAACCCACGTTTCTTTTAAATTTAAACAAGAGTGAAGTACACCTTTGTCTCACAAATAAAACCAGTTTTCCAAGCAAATGCTACTTTTGACCAATATTTGAATTCAAACATCAAACCACTTTAGAATTTAGATTATCGTGAATGATGTAATGTCCTACTTCTTCGCAAAGACTAGATTCCACAGTTGATCCAGTTCCACAGTTGACTAGATCCGGTTCAAATGGACGAAAACGCAGAAAATTCTATAAATTACATTCTCGAGGACCTAACCAAGTCTTCTAAGTAATCTTTCAACAAAGCCCAACCCGTGTACTAACCGCCCCGGTACAACAGAGGAGGATCACGAGCGCTGATCAGTGTTCAGGCCGCCACACGAGCCATGCTCCTTGTCTTGTCGCTGGTCGCTCCCAACTGCTCGTCGGGTTTTTGTCGCCAGGAAGGCGACCCGTTCACCTTGCCTGCACCTGCTGTTGATCGATATTTCGCAGCCAAGAGTTTCGAATTTGCATTTATATGTTTGCGCAATTTATGGAGTCCACCTCCTTACGACTTTGGAAGCGTCATTAAAGTTGTAAGAGGATGATTTTATTCGACCTCTAGATTTTTTTGTTCTGGTCTTTGTGTCCATTTCAGTTATTTGAACGGTCGTTAGTCTTTCAGATTTACAGTGTAGTCCGGATTAAACACGATAACGACCGTTCTACGAACGATTTGTTGAGGATAGAAGTGTCTTTTATTAAGAGTTTTTATGATTTTTTTTTTGTTTGAAAAAATACTTCGTTTTTAATGCAACGGTTCAACCGAAAGTTTAGAAAATTTAAATCAATCTAATACATTACTCATATGTATAATCATTCAAATTACTGTAGTTCTATACCAAGATAAAACAAAAAAGATAACTTAGTTTTTATTTACTTAATATTCTTTAAACCAACCCTTCAATGAACATATTTTCTTATCAACAAGAAAAGCTATAAACACTGTAATCTTGCGTATTTTTATAGTTTACATAATCGAGTGATATATAGATGATCTTTTGCGATGTTTTTTATCTGAAAAATTCCCATACCTTCTTAGTATAATACTGTGTAAGTAATCAAACCCAGCCTACATTCAGAGCGTTATATAACCTTAGATCAAAGCGTAAAAATACCTAAAACATCACAATAGAGTCATCACTGAAATATATAACGTTCTACGGAGTCACTAAGGTTTGTTTGTTGGGTGAGATTTTACTTCTGGCCAAAATTTAAACGAATTATAAGCTGTATAAAATCAAAATGCTCCACTTAAAAGCGATCTGGCTCAAACTCAAGACTCATGTTGTAAAAGATAGACAAATGTGTGAAATTATAAAATGTGTGACCTTTTCTCTGCTATTGGCTACCAGTCTGGGCTTCAGAGGAGTCGGCCAGAACCATCCCATGTAAGAGTTGGCCTTGCCCCGGGGCTGAGCCCAGTTCACCTGCTCCATCCCAAACCCACCGATGATTACGGCCTCCGTCTGTTACCATGCTTCTGCCGGCCTCCGCCCCGCCCTCGCCGTGAATCATGGTCACCAGGCTGGCCCCTGGCCTTGGATGGCCTTCAGTCGGCAAGTTTTTATTGGTCAAAACAAGAATTCCAAAGAATGCCGAGAGTTAAAAAAAAAAAAAAAAACTTACGTTATACTGTATTTTATTTGATCGATGCAACAAAATGTTTTATTTTAAAAGGACATTTAGAAAATTATGAAACTGGATTTTTGTTCATAAGCACCAAGCTAGGTTTAGTTTTTTAAGAGTCATCTTCACCTTTGGACTAGTAGCAGTCGGAAATGCAAACAATGCGACTTTTAGCCAAAACATGGTTTTATATTAGTTTCAGGCGCCGTGTTTTATTTTCTTGAAACTTGGAAATCATTTAGTCGAATGAAATTAGGATTTTCACACCAAAAAGTTTAAATATGAAAAAATATAACACCCAATTTACTACTCATATCCCAATATTAGACTACTTATAATTTTTCCCTGATACATATATGATGTATGAGGGGCTTAGATACAACCGAAGTCTATATATTTTTTAAAAATAAATATTAAAAATATTTAAACAGAACAAATAATGTATAAAGAAATATGTAACAATATCTTGACCACTGACTTTACTCATATACTGATAACTTTCAATATATTTTTCCGAATGATAGAACTAAAATTCAATTCTCTATTCTAGGCCTATTCTTTTATTGCTAAACGATAAATAGGCTAGATATATGACTATAACCAAATGAAAAACTTCTTTGTTAGGGATATAGACAAAATGCGTTTTCTACCAATTGAAAGGAATAATTGTGTGTGAAAAACGTAATTATTTGATGACGTGTTTGTAACGTAGCAAGTTGAAATAGGCACAACTTTACACCTAAACTCATTTCTTAAAATTCAAATTAGATTAAGGCCAGATTATCCCCACAAGGTTGCCGATGTAGTCAATAACCCGTCCTTGCCATTGAGCAGCGAGTTTTCGGTTTCAGAGATATCGCGGACCGACATTTTTTGTTGAGACATTTTTGCGGTCTTTGCCAAAGTATACTGAAGCGCGCCTCGGATAGTTTAGTGGGTTGAATATGCTAATAAAAGCGGTCCTGCGGGTTATAAAAAAGTCGAGGAAAAGTAAAGATAAGGGGATTCTAATGTATTCTCCTCGCTTTTCAATCGAACGACTCGACTTGGATAATATATTTGGCAAGACTAGTTTCCGTCAAGGACTTATAACAAAAGTGACATCAGTATTTGAACGACACATTCACACCTTTAAGGAACCTAAATAATTAAAAACACTGTTTTATCTTAAACAGACTATAAACGAATGTATTAAACGAATAATTAAAGACTGTTTAAGCAATTCACGGTGTGTATATTTCATGTGATTATTCGTTAACAATTCAAAGTTAAGAACACTTACTGTATATTTCTAATAGCTTTCACAGAAACAATCAATTATGTTGTTTGGAAGAGCCTTAACAACATAAATAAAAAAAACTTTTGTTAATTTTGGACTTGTTGCCATAAAATATTGATTGATATTATTACCACAAATAGGAACAGTTAAGTTTTAATAAGCTAATAAGGGCACAGGGAAAGTTTTGAAAACATTTAAGTCGGCCTTTTTATGAAAACCAGTTTTATATTCTTTTACGGTAATTAATTTATGATTTAAATTGCTCTTTAGCCCTGAATGTGTGTATTCCAGACTTGAATACATCAATTCACAATCCCAACGACCAGATTAATCAGGCCAGACTTTGGGGACCAGTTATACTGCTTTTATGTAATCCTGCCTGGATACAAATTCGCCAGTGGTTGGAGGGTCGACGAAAAGATACAAATTCGCCAGGTCCCGATTACGCAGAAAAAACGGGGCCGTCAAAACATTCAAATTCGCCAGTTCCAGGAATCCCCCGCAGCCCATCGGCCGGCGCGCGGCATGCGGCGTGCGGAATTATTATAAATGTAATATTTTTTCACATCACTTTTAAAGCACTATATATATAACTGATGAACTTTTCGTTGCCAGTTTAATCGTAATAGATTTAATTGTGATAGATTTATTTGTTCTTATTGTACTCAAAATGTCAGATTTTGTTCGATATTTCACAGAACTCAATTAGTACAGTAAAATAAGGAAAAAACAACCTTAGATCGGCAACTGATGTACATCTGTTAAATTTTCAAGAGACCTTCTTTGAAGCTTTAGAAAAGAGATTTGATGAGTCCCCAAAAAATAATTTTGATTTAGGCCTACACCGATAAAATCACTTTTTAAAGTGGCGGATCTTTGGGATACAGTTTGAAAAACTTCCCTTTTCATTTTACGTGCATCTTTCAATTTTAAGCTATGGTACCAACGCCAATAATTGTCCAGGAATCTGCCCCTCGGCCGGCGCAGTATTGACACCAAAATTGCAACGATACGTTCAGTAGTTTCACCTCTAGACGAACGAAAACAACAGCCAGCTCGGGCAATGAAGGGGATGAGCCCGACCGGCCACATTCCTGGGTTCCCGAGGGGCTGAGCATTAGTTCCTAGAACTGGCGAATTTGAATGTTTTGACGGCCCCGATTTTCTACCTGTTTGGGACCTGGCGAATTTGTATCTTTTCGTCGACCTCAAACCACTGGCGAATTCGTATCTGCCGAAATCTCGCAGCAACAGACGACACTACCCGACAAACCGGACTGTGAGTAGAGTAGACAAACAAAACGAAATTATCTTTATTGATGGATGTGACAATATGTCGAAAACTTTTATGTATTATGTAGATAATGATGGTTTACAAATGTTTTGAAAAGTTAAAAGTTTTTGGAATATTTCCCGGTAGTAAATGCAACATAGCTTAACATTACAAACACTAGTTATGTTGAATAGACATTATCATAATAGGTAAACAGTAAGCTAATTACCAAACAGCAATGCGTAGGAACTACTTACATGCCTATGTGTTTCTTGAGGTCTTCGGTTTTCGGGTCTCGCATTGGATTATCAAGCCGCATAATCGATTCTGAAAAAGAAAATTAATATATATTGCAGATCTATAATAGTAAAATAAATATAAATAAGAATTGACAACTACATTGCACCATAACAAGTTTTGTGTAAGAACGTGTATTTGTTGTCTTAAAAATCTTAAAATCTTCGCATAACCGGTTGAATTAGCTTTCTGTCAAGCCTAGACGGTGTACAATTAATCCAACTAGATTTTCCTAAACGTTTCCACTGTCGTTTCAAGGGCAGTGGGACATAAAATGAAAGCAAAAGCGCATCACGTCCATCCATCTAATTTGTCTGCAGACCAGTTCTGGAGTCCAGTCGCTGGTAGCGGCTGTTTCAAAGACTCTACCTGCAAAACATCGCCGACAACCTCCCAGTAACCAGACTCCCGCCGCTTCGGTTCGGCGGAAAATGTTACATAACCAGACATACGGGGCTGTGTCGCGGGTCTGTGTGTGAACTCGCGTACGCGCACTCACGAGCTCGGATAAGCTTGCAAGACCTTAACGGACACCCAAGGTCGGCGGGTCCGCAATAGGCAATAGCCCGCGGGCAGTTGCCAACTGCACGGTTTTCTTCTCTTTATTAAATACACACATTAATATTCTATAACAGGTAATCTTCAACATGAATATGCATTTAGATGCGTAAAAAAGAAAATGAAGTACTGTAGGCCTACTCTTTGATTGAGTTATTAGAGTACGGTGTACTTGGTCCGGGTTTTGTAACATGTACTACTTAGATTAAAATGATGGATTGAATCACGAGTTAAAATGAGGTATATAGAGATATAGGTAATTTGAATATGATTTTATATTATGCTGTATACAGTTTTAAACACAGTATGGTACACACTAAAAAACCCAAATGAAGTTTTGTAGTAGTCTATATATATAATTCCGTAAGCGAATCGGTCCCCACGAAATATCTCGAGTTAGAAGAAAGAGTAGGGCAATGTATGATGGCTCATTTTAAAGCTTGATGGCCAAGGACGCAAGGAAAAATATCAGAATCGTCAAAAGTTGCCTGGGCTTCGCCCCAATGGACCTTGAAGTTCCAATGTTAATCTAATGGGAAGACGATTTTTAGATCTAAACGTGTGATTAAGCAGATGATCCAGTGAATATGTTTTATTATAAACTCAGCTGGTTATTGAACAGATATTTTTAGTTAAGATAACCATATTTAATTATAACTTTTTAAATTTGCAATGCACTATAAAAAAAAGGAAAGCACCATAGTGATGGAAAAATTACGGATCCACGGTAGTTTCCCTATTTAAAATCCATTTCATTATGATTTTGTGTGCTGAATATACCGCTGTAAAAAGTGACTTAGCGTGGTATGGTTGATATAATAGTTAATAAAGTGGCTTACTCATCTTAATGACATTACTTAACGTAATGTCATTAAGATATTACGTTACTGCTTTATATATTGGCTATTTAATGGTTGGATTTGAATCGTTTTTTTAGTAATCGTTTATTTATTGTACTAACATTGGATATCCTCCGTATGAGGAATATTTTGGTTTATACATTCTCTGCTTCTTTCCTTACATAGATCGTATGGAATCAATTATTGCCCATAAAACATAAATAAGGGGAGCTTTTCATGTATGGCTTGGGAGGACATAGGGGGCACGGGGAGGAACGGGGATATGGCAGGCACGGGGTGGATTGGTGGGCATCATAGGAGGTACAGGAAGCATGGATCATGAGATGAGGGCATGGGAGAGACTTGGGGGGACATAAGGGGCACGGGGGAGGAATGGGGGACATAGAGAGCACGGGAGCATCAGGTAGAAAGGTGGACATATAAGCCAGATGAATGGGAGTCACAGAGGCAGGGGAGTCGCAACGGCAACGGTGGAGCCGCAAGGCATAGGGGTACAGGAAGCACGGGTCACGAGAGGGGCACACATGGGAGGCTTGGGGGGGGGGGACATAGGGGGCACGGGTAGGAACGGCAGGCATCGGGGAACGGGGATATGGGAGGCACGGGGTGGAGTGGCGGTCATGAAGGCAAAAGGATATGGGAGACACGGGGTATGGCATGTCGGCACGAGGGGCACAAGAGATGTCGGTGGCACTGGGAGTAGCGGGTAGGGGGACGGGGGAGGAATGGGAGACATAGAGAGCACCGGGGACTCGAGGAAAAACAGCGGGCATGTAAGCTTGGTAGAAAGGGGGCACAAATGCATGGGAGAATAGAGGAACGGGGGTACGGGGCATGGGGGTACTCGGGGCACGGGGCCATATGGGGTACAGGGAGCACGGGTCACGAGGGGGAACGGGAGAACGGGGGAGGGATTTAGGGGTCATATAGGGAAGCACAGGGAGGAACGGTGGGTATGGGAGCATGCAGGTATGGGCGACATGGCGGCATTGGCATTGGGCACAATTGGCACGAGAGACGTCGTAGCACTTTGATTAGTTGGACATGGGATACACAGAGGAGGAATGGGGGACATAGAGGACACGGGGGCCTCGGGGAAGAACGGCGGACATGTGGGCACAGGGGAATGGGGGTCACACTGACATGGGGACACAGGGGTTCGGGGGATGGGGGGTACTCGAGCTATGGGGGCATATGGGGTACAGGAAGCACGGATCACGAAAGGGGTCGAAGGACATGGCAAGTGTGGGGGGAGTGGGGGTCGCAGGGGTCCTATAGTCGGGCGCAATAGAACAGGCGGGTGAAGGTCAAGCTAATTAAAATGTAGTTAAATGAGCAAAATTCAGCTGGCTTATTAAAAGATTTGACCTTGACACGCCTGTTCTATTGTTCCCGACTATAGATGAAGTAGTGTACAGTATTAATAGGATAATAACCATTTTGTCATGTTGTATTAAACTACTGTATTAATTTGAGTTACAAACTCATTATGTGTTTAAGTTCAAAACTAATTTTATTGTGTCCGGCAGTCTAATCGTGCGAAAAAATATTTTTCCACAAAATAGACAACCTACTGTGTTGTTTAATGCGAGGTAGAATATTGGTGCATTACTGATTTGTTACCACCAAAAAAATATTCGTCAAGATTAAGTAATATTTATAAGAAAATCCATCCGTGTAAATTACAGTACAGCTTGAGAAGAAATATAATAATTGTGCAACTAGGTGATGAATTGAATCTTAATTTTTGAGATAACATCATAATTTGGATTTTTAGGGGCATTTGCCCCTACAAGCCCCTAGTTTAAATTATATTCATCAACACATTTTCATCTCAATTCCTCAATTTGTTTGATGAAAAGCAACTCTTCACACGATTAGCCTATTATTACGTAGGCTATTTAATTATAGGTTGTCTATTAATAAATGACCACATGTACAATTTTTATTTTTTTATCATACAAGATTTTTTTTACCAACACAAGTCTTCATTATTGCAAACTACGCAAACAAAAATTACGTAAAAGTATTTAATGAAAGCGTGTGAAAAGTGTAAGTTTACAACCATTAGAGCTGTGTGATAACTTAAAAAGTGTTTTCTAAATTTCACACAAAGAGGTGAACGACCTATGCACTAACATACTGGACCTAAACTAAAAAGACTTTTAAAAGAATGACAAACACCGCTCTAAAGCCAAATTAAGCTGAAAATAGAAATAGTTAATTTCCTAGAGACTACTAAATTTCCAGAGTCACAACAGTTGGGCTTATTTACTAGACACGCAACAAGGAACCACTTATATACGAAACTGGAGAGGCCTCCCACCCGGTCAAAACCCTTAAAAGCGAAGCGATTTCTATTCGCCTTTGTGCGTGCACGCGCTCGACTATCGCCCACGCATGCGACATATATCGCTCTCTCTCTCTCTCACACGCATAAGCGTGGAAGAGCTCACGCATAGTATGCTAATAGCTGCATATGCTAGCATTGCCACAGCCCCACATTAACCAGCTCTTCGAACGGTTAATCACAGTAATGCATTCGGTTGTCGCTAACAGCTGTCTTTATTGTTGTAGTTTATTCCGAATGTCTTTGGATTAGCAAGTCAATTGGGACTCGAAATACGAGAGGTCCGACTTGTTCCTATGGTCTACGCTATCTGGCTCCAGTGCTGAGTATTTTATTGGTGGTAAACGCGGTGTTTTTATTCAAATACTAGTTGTTGCCCGTCGATACTCGACGGATATAGCTCCATTAGTGGTAATGAAACGCTATAATAGTACAAACATGTAAGGTAGTCTATAAAATGTAGCCTACTTTCTTTGAACTGCCATACCAAGAACAATAATATATTTTACAGAAAATACTACGATTTTAGTTGGAGCGACGGAAAAGTAGGCCTGTCCCGTAAAACCAATAATGTTGCATCCTTGTACTTATAGGCCTACTCTTTAGTATTTTATAAACATGTCAATTTGATTGTTTAGGTAGGCGCAAACCTAATTAGCCTAAGGAAACCGTTCTATTAGGTTCAACAACATCAGAAATAAGTAGACCAATATCCACTTGTAGGCCTATTGGATAAATTGTTCTTAACAGTTTTTTCAAGAATTAGAAAGGCCTAGGAGTGTTGTAACTTATGATGGTTGGTTTTAACAAATATTGGTATTAGGGTAGGATAGAACATAGAGAAACCATTTATAACCACTTTCATATCGCAATATTTATGCTGTAGTGTGCAAGTTTCAATAACTATCCAAATTAAAAGAATACAAATTTATTTCACAGAAAATTACATAATTTTAGTTGGAGTGTCTGTCAAAGTAGGCCTATAGGCATATTCCTTAAAAACAATAATGCTGCACCCTTACTATGTAACACAGGCACTCTTTAGTACATAAATAATCGATTGTTTACTTAGGCATAAACCTTAGTAGCCTAATCAAAGCGTTATATAGTTAAAAAACATAAAAAAATAAGCAAGCCTAAACTATCAATTTGTAAACTTGTTAGTTTAATAAATAAGTTTTTTGAGAGTTTGAACAGGCCTATAAATATTTTAATGTATCTACTTTGCTTAAAATAAATATCGGTACCATCAGTAAAACATTTATTAGTCACGCCGTTATTGGACACATTACAAAAGTATATTTGTGAAGATCGGTCTGGAACCCGGACCGTCTGAATTGAAATAAGTCACGCTACCGACTGCGCCACAAATACTGTCACTAAGCGAAGTAAATGTAAAGCATTACAACGTTGCAAACGACAAATTGATTGCACAAAGAATTTCGATACATCCCTTTCTTTAATACAAATGTGAGCAATTTATTTAAACTAAACCTTTACAATTAGTCTTAATTTTAAAGCAATCAGCTATTTTACATAATTAAGCAACTTTCTTTTCATTTAATGGATAATACATCATAATAATTGTAAACGTTTTTAGGTACTGACCATAATAAACCAAATCCTTCATGAACTTTTGTTCATCCACTCTGTATTTAGACAAAATACCTCGTGTGTTTACAATCAGCTGATTGAAATCGTACAAAATAAATAAATTAAGGTTTGAAAATGTCGACATTTTTAATTTAAGGGAGTAAGATAACGTTAATTATATGTTTAAGCAACTTTCTTTTCATAAATGGCAATACATCATAATAATTGTAAACGTTTTTAGGTACTGGCCATAATAAACCAAATCCTTCATGAGCTTTTGCTCATCCACTGTAATTAGACTAAATACCTCGTGTGTTTACAATCAGCTGATTGAAAGCGTGTAAAATAAATAAATTGTAAAGGTTTGAAAATGTCGATATTTTTAATTTAAGGAAGTAAGATAACGTTAAAGTAAATAAAATCTGCTAATATACAAAGGTTTACGTTTTATTTGGTACAAACTGCGTGTAAATTGGTCCAGTGGAAGTCTCAGACGAACTGTCCAAAGAATTGGAAATGTTGGCTTTTTTCCCCATGTTAAATCTCCATAAGAAAAGTTTATTTTTAATTTTGACCGATTTAACGTAAATATTTTGAAATAAGAATAAAACCTGCTAATATAGAACCGAAAACGTTTATTTTGGTACAACCCGCATGTAATAGGTCCAGTAGAAGTCTCAGACGAACTGTCCAAAGGATTGAAAATGTTGGCTTTTTTCCCCATGTTAAATCTCCATAAAAAAAGTTTATTTTTCATTTTTGACAGATTTAACGTAAATATTTTTGAAATACAAATAAAACCTGCTAATATAGAACCGAAAACGTTTATTTTGGTACAACCCGCATGTAAATCGGTCCAGTAGAAGTCACAGACGAAGTGTCCAAAGGTTTTTTAACTTTGTGTTTTAAATATATAGATAGATATTCATCGACGTTGTTATTGCTGAGCATGAGTTGGTGTTTGCCAAAGGTTTTTATTGGGATATGGATTTCGTTATGACGTTCAATGAACTGCATTTATGGTTTACAATAAAGTTAAAATTTATAACATGAGCGTAACATAAGGATGTAAAATTCTGTATTGCAGTTA
>CM061533.1:219041599-219120777 GCA_030545055.2 Neoaliturus tenellus
ACCGCGAAACCGGGTCAAACCGGGGTAGGCCCCGGTCAAACATCACCTCGACCGTGTCTCTAGGAGAGTAATGAGGGAAGTAGGAAATTTAGCTAACCATTAGGAGGCCCGACTTTAATGATGTTTCTAGTTACTAGGGTAAACGGTGTATTAAAGTAAAAGAACCCTTAGAATTGCGATGAATTAGTCTAATTCTTCCCCAAGGAATGGTAATTTACAGGCAGATGCTTTGTACTGCAGAATAAGAATTGGGTATTATTTAAATTATACTCCTTTGGCCGACTAAGCAAGCATCCAATGTTATTCACAATACATAACTTTTTAGTTAGTTAAGTATATAACATTATTAGCTATGACACAGTCTTAAACTAATATTGTTCAAAGCTGTTTGAACGCTGCCTCATTCCTCGTACGTTTACAATTTCGTTCGTATCAAAACTGCGAGGCCACGTATTCTTTAACTACGTGACATTCAGGGGCTGTATGCGCCAAGTGGCCGTGGGTTGCGGGAGGTTATGAATGGGCGTTGTAGCGGTGGTGACCAGGTGACCAGGACTGGGTAAGGCACGGCGCTCGAGGTGGAGGTGGAGGACACCCGACACCGACCACGGGATCGGGTTACTGGGAGCCTCCTTGCCTGGGAGCGTCTACACCAGCCGAGGGTCCACCACCAGAGATCACTCTCGCTAACTCTGAACTCACTGGACTGCGGGTTGCCTTAGAGTTACGTTCAGTTTGAGTTACAGAGGGAATGTTTGTTAAATTTGACTTACAGAAGGGTAAGATACAGTTCAGTATAGTGACGGCAGACAAACGCCAGACCGGGTGTATCACCGACTCATTCGCTGAGGTTTCGACTTACATAAGTCCTTATAGGAAACTTCGATATACAGAGGTAAACTTGTGGGGGTAAAATCTAAATGAAAATTTACTCATGTACTGATATTAAAGTTAATTTTTTCTATTTTTTACTTATAAAACGCATTATCGACATTATCGTCAAATTATTTTGAGGTTTGTATGGTTTAAAATCGAATTAGACAGGCTTTCCAAGGGGATTAAAAATAATTTAAGATGCCAAATATATCATGCTAATGAAGTTTGAATCAACCAGAGTTTACTGTATGACTTTGGATCGTAATACAAGCGGTGCGTTTTAATAGAAGCACGTCCAATATATTGCACGACCTCCATGAAAATTTGATATACGGAGAGAAAACCCGACATATTGTTAAACCTACATTCATTGTTGTTGAATGTGAGGCGTGATATAGAAACTAACGATGATATATAAGCTATAATCGACGTTAATGAATGATAAATTACTAATACAAATGCATACCATTATCATCAAGGCCATTTAAGCAACTTTCGTCCCAATATTAGGGAAAATAGAAACGACTCAAAGTACAAACAAATACTGTAAAGTTCGCCATCGGATTTTCTTTTAACATGAAAAAAAGATTATGTCTAAGATTTGAGATATACTGGTAGTAGGATTAAGAATAAACCATAAATTTTTATACCGGTGCCCTGTTTGCTATAATGTATTCTTCTCTAACTGATTTTAGTTGATGTCTCTAGTGTTATGTTGATCCAATGACACAAAAATTAAAAGACGATCATTTAATTCAACTGTGAAGTACAAATCGAATTGCCCAAGGAGCCAAGGTCGCCGAGGGCGGTGCGGTGTCGAGACCCAGTAGCTTCTCGTTTAGAGATTGAGCCGTCACAAGTTTAACTGCCATCTCGCCAACAAAACAAGATTTATGGACCATTGAATCGCAAATTTATGTGGCGGTTCCAGAGGACAAGCAGGAATTTCATTGTTTAAACAAACCACATAGTAAATCAAACCGTGAAATACATTTAGCAAACAATGTTCTATTGTGACTCACGTTCAGATTTGAAGATTGTAAGTAATTAGATAATATATCATGTACTTAGTTTTGCGACAGAATAAAGCTAACTTGCCTGAAGTGCGGCAGTTCTGTGTATTGAATAGCGTTCCAGAAATATTTCTTGAAAACTATCGTTACATGTACTGTATTTTACTGTCTGTATATCCATTACCGTAATTATTAAATGAGCTCGACAAGTTAGACATTAAAAATAATTATGTGTAATAGTATATTTCGTCACAAGGGCCGAAAGTGGCATTTTGCCGGCCCCGAGATCGTGTTTTAAGTTCGAGACGAAGTCGAGAACTTGAAATGATCGAGGGTTGGCAAAACGCTTTCGGCCCGAGTTATGAACGATATTTGTCGTCACACTACACAATTCAATAAATTCTAAACAAGTGAAAAATTACTTTTTCTTTCATAACAAACAAAACATAACCTCAACTTCAACTAACCTAGCGACATGTACTGCTTGAGTTTCTGGTTGCTAGGCAACCACTTCACATCAGCTAAGGCCACCAAAACTAATAACGGTAAGTGACTACAGCTGATTCCAAGGGAAATGCACTATTTTCCCATCTACGTCATACATATTTAACAGTTGCTATCAGCTGAACTACTAACTACGTCACTGATTTGTTATTTGTTGTTGTTGTTGTTAAATACATTCTAATATTCTAGATTTCTCTGCTACCGTTTCCATTACCGCCCTAGGCCGGAAAATTTTGCCGGCCTAGGCCTGCAAAACAGGTGTTTCGTTGGTAGAAGTGAGGGTCGAAAACAGGTGATATCGATGTAGTGTGATGAAATTCACCACTAGTCCGGAAAGTGACCCATTTCTGGGCGAGATAGTTTACGCGCGAGGCGAAGCCGAGCGTGGAAAACACTATCGAGCCTGGGAATGGGCTTTCCGGACGAGTTGTGAACGATAATTTTCATCACGACGCAATTATTAATAAATTTGGAAGTTTTAAAGGAGGATTATTTTTGTAAATTCTTCGCCATTGGACAAAGTAAACAAAGCTGGAATTCAAAATTTAATTTGTTTTAAACCCAGCTGATTGTTGCTGTACAGAAAAGTTTGTTTACCTTGGACGGAAAGTAATGTTTACAAACATTACTTTCCGTACAGGTCAGTAAAATCAGCTGACGGTGACAGTTTGGGAAATGACTACTTTCCAAGGTCTCAGCTGTACGGCAAGTTGTCACTTTCGTATACGGAGTGATGAAAAAAATAATTGCTGGTTCTGAATGTAGAATATATTTAAAGAATTTAATCTGAGATATCCTTGTATAATTTCATATGGGATATTTATTATTATTTTTACTATACAACTCTTTGTATTTCTATTATTTCCGAAGTTGCTGTACCAATAAGTAGTATTTTATAATATTTTCATACAATAACTACAGTACTCGGTTAAAAAGGTGCGACATGTATCAGAATAGTTTCTGTTACTACAACTCCTCAAACGTCTGTAAGTTTTACCTAACTCAAACTGCACTTAAGGACATGCACCTTGACCTTACCCAAGGTTCGTATATAGTACTATGTACGAACGTTGGACCTTACCCACTTATTAATAAACTGGGGAATACGTATTTTAGTTTTATCTTATATGAACGTTTTAATTATTTTTTCCCACTTACTTGCCAAAGCATGGGTAATCCAAATCAATAGAATTAGATGTAGATAAAAATAAGAAAAATACAAGTAAATTGGATAATAATTAGATATTTTTGTTTTTAACTTTATCCCGCCTTCCCATTACTCTGCGACTGTATGTATGCATGGTGTGTGTACTGTACCTGAAACCGTCGAAGCCGTCGTCGCTGCCGTTGATGGTGAGTACGGGTGCGCGTGCGTACGCCTTGGCCACCCTCCTGTTGCGCTCCAGGACGATCACCTTCGCCCAGATCTCGTCGTCGATCTGCGTCCACTTGTCCAGCACTTCCTGGATGTGATCCTGCAACAACCACAACGACTCTGTTACTCTTTGATCTGCTGGTGTGTTCTCAATTTTATTCTTCCTTTATCAGCAAGAAGACCGCCACTGTTCATTTTTGAAGTCTCAAAGAATAATAAGACTAAAGAAACAATAATAAATAAAGAAAGAATAATAAATGTAGCGACATTTTACGGAGATACGACTAGTAATCTAAGAATGCCTTAGATAATTTTGTAAGATCATCATAGATATGCTCATTGCAGTAATACAATCTTCTGCAAGTAGAAAAAGTTCTCCTAAGTAGAAGTTTCTGGCACAAACGTATCAAATTATCATATATAAACACAGAACTTGTAATATATAGTGAAATATACAGCTGTTATAAGTAAATCAATTTAAATTGGTAAATTTAAGTTAATATGTCTCATAAAAGCTATAAACACGAATTGGAACCAACACATGTGCAAGTGGTAATAAATGGGATCTCCTCGACGCTATCTGAGTAAAGATCGCGCCAACGTACAACCAAACGGTAGCAAAACTAAACGGGTTGCAGATAAAATCAGCTGTTAGCTAGCATTGTTCAGACACCTGGGAATTACAACAGCTGAGACGGGGAAAGCGCTCCGACCACGTAGTAATGGGGGTAATCAGATTAATTTGAAACCATTGAAGTTTACAGTGATGAAGTGGTGAATTGTCTATGCCTATTGAATTAATTGGATTACGATCTACCCTATAGTTCATGCGGTCTCATGTAATGTGTCTCCTATGCTGTCACCTCCACGCCATGGCAATTACCAATAATAAAAACATTTGAAACTAAACAATTTGAAATCTGAAGAATCTTAGTTTGTTTCAGTAAATGTAACTTAAAAGAACAGAATATTACATCAAACGTTGAGCGCGAAAACAAGAAGAGGAAAGAGAAGAGAAGAGAAGAAATCAAATTAAATAAAATTAAATTAAAAAAAGAAAGTAAATATGATACCATAATTTACATTTAAGTATATATTGCCTTTTAAATTTTAAAACAGTAAATATTGTTTTTCACAATCACAATCAAGTAAAGTATAATACCATAATTTACATTTAAGTATATATTGCCTTTTAAATTTTAAAACAGTAAATATTGTTTTTCACAATCACAAATCATGTTAATCAATCTTAACTGTACATATTGAGGGAAAATAATTCCATTTTATTGCACCCATTCTCCTCCCCCCTCAAGGTCGTCCTGCCCCTGCAGGAAGCACTCCAGGGCTTCGCTCTGGGCGCTCGCCCTCACTCTCATTCGCCTTGCTTCACGCCCTGTATATGACTGTTTGACAATCCACAGTCGCGTTTCCGGAACCCTTGCCCAACACCCTCTGCTACGGCCCGGCTCAACACCCGGAGTGGGCCTGTAGCCGTGGCGAATCGCCTACATTTACATTTCTCTCACTGTATTTCTATAGACGTGGGGAATAAGGTTATGCCATAACTATATTGAAACACGTAGAGAATGAATTGTATGATTCGGTTCGAAAGCTTATATCCTTTTGGGTTGAGAAAATAGGTTATTCCAAGTGAATATTTGCATTGAGTTCGGTGAATAAAAGTGTTTTAGTAACAAATATGTTTTTAAAAACATTATTTGTCAAATTTATTCAAAATTTTCGTTATCATATAATATAAAGGTGAAACATTTTAACCAAGAATACATATCGAAGAATACATATAGAAATCGAACAGGCTGTGACCCCGGAAATCAATTCTCTTCTTGACACTGAACGTAGCAATTCTTTAGCTAACGTTGATTATCTGTCTGGTATTTAATACCTACATTGGATAGCACCAATGTCCTGGCACCCGACACCCTTTCGGTTTTAGTCTTCATACGACTTTTTTCAGTTATGTGGGTATTAAACAATTTTCAATCCTTGTATTCGTGATCGAGTCTCATAATTTTGATACTTCTAAACTTTTTTAACTTAAAATGATAAATCATTTACCAAAAACCAAATAAATACAATAACTGTAATAATCTAAATAAATACAATACCATCTATATAAAGGAAACGTTACAATGCCACTCTTGATGGAACTGGACAACATTTAAAATAATATTGGTAAAACTGCAACTCTTAAATTCGCAATCGTTAAAAAAGAATTAAATTAACGGATAGATTCTAGTAACAGGAAGCGGGAGTAGTGGCAAACGGTTCAACACGGCAATATCAATCAGCGATGAAGACTTATAGAGCAATTACTGTGAGCAACGACTGGAGACGAAGAAAGAAGAGACGATTGTCATGGAGACAATGGGCAGAGGCGGGCCGGATCTTATCACTAGTCTGTTATCAACAGGTGAGATCATCGGCCCGGTGTCGCACATCCTGTTATCACAAGGTCAGGGCCGTGGCCTACAGGTATGGGGAATGCCGAAGTGAAAATGGAATGCAAATTCCGCCCGCTTTAACAGTTTCTTGAATAAATTTCATATGAGAGAAAACAACATTTATAATCTTTTATCAACAGGCGGGTTTATTTCTAGGTGGTTGTTATTTTTATTGTAGTAATTACCTTGTATTGGGTCTTATAGTAATTTTATTATTTTAATTCGTTGGTTAGAAATATAAAACCTCATTAATAAAATTGCATAGGTAGCCAATTTATTAAGCTGTTACATGAGCTTACTAAATGAACTTGAGTTCAGACAGTAGAAGTGAAGGCCAGCTTACCGGGTGTTTATAAAACTTAATAAATTTTTCGAATTCATGTATTTTTAACCCCTTCTCTCCAATGTACCTATCTAGAACAAAGCAAGGTAGGTTACAACAACAGCTGATTGAAGCGGTCCTGCACCTCTGACGTCATGTGGTTTATCTTGAATTGACACGTGAGTGGTTTGCTTTTAATATTTTAAGTGCTGCACATTTGACGTCATCGATTTTGTTATTGTTTATTTTGATGTAACCTTCGTCCTTCTCATTCTAGAGTTCTTGCTACCCCATCCATCGTGTTCTCTTTGTCCCATTTACTCCGAGCGAGGACCCTTACACACTCCAATGTCCCGTTTCCTTGTTATGTCAGATGCTAACGAGATCCTGCGAACGATATCATTTTACCTTAGCCGAACGATAACTATCAGTCAGCGATCACGCTCGAGTGACACAACTCTTCCTGGTCCTGGCGGAGTGTTGGCGGGGGCGGTGCGGGGAGGACCCGGTATCCGGAGCACCGCGGCGCCGCCGCCGTCACTGTGATTGTAGACCATTTTACATGAGTCGCGCTGCGGGACGGCACGCACTCTCACACACAGACACACTTTCACTGCTGTTGTAACCGACTTATACAACTGCGACTGCGACAAGTGGTCGCACTGTGCGGAGGTCGCGCCGTCAGTGTGTATGTAGGAACGGGACACACTCCCTCGCGATCGATGGTGTCAACGGGACTCACAGAGGCCGAGGTGGATTCCACCGGCGGATGGCACGGTTTTGATGTGATTCGTTCCTGTGCTCCAATTAAAAGGAAAAAGAGACAAACAACAGTGATACTTATACGCAGTCAAGGTTTCCAACTAGGAATTGAAACTATCTTGGCAACGCTGTGCAAATTCGAAACAAATCAGTCCACAATAATATTAAATCTACATATAACAAAAAATATAGTGTTTAACTATAGAGTTTTGTAGTATGGGATTATCGATATGTTTATTTTTATTTAATTCAAATTTTATAAGTGTGACGTATGATGATTTGTTACAGAATAATTAATAAATAGGTTACAACACCTAGTCTAAATCTTTGTATATTTAAGACAAAGGTTTGGCCAAAGTATTTTAATTAACAGCTTTGGAGACTGTACAAACATGCATAGGCCTATGCAAAAGTAGCAATGAGAGCTTTATGTAAATATATTTCACAGTTATATCAATTAATTGTAAGTGCTACATTAGAATGGAACAGCGGAACTATCTCTAAAATCATATTGGAATAAAAAAACAAGTTTCGAATAGAAAGGTTTAAAAATTAATTTATCATAATTTGTGTAGTAATATTTAATTTTATCCTTGCAAATATATAAAGCATAGTAAGCAAATAATTTGTTCTCAACACCGGATTTTCAATTAAAAAGAAGAGCACTGTTTGAAAAGCCAAGGTCGCTACAAATCACGGCCTCATATAAATAGCCCAAGTCGTCCCAAGACTGCGGACTACCGAGCAAGGCTGATCTCGAGCCAGGTATGTCATCCGACGAGCAATTAGATAACGACAACGGAAATAAACTACCAGACCATCGCAAGAAAAGCTCGTTAAAACATTCACAAGCCAAACTGTGCGCGGCGCCACAAGCAAGGTGAACCACATCGGGCTGTAAAATGATAGTAATACATAAAAACATGCAATCAAGTAGGATGACCTAATCAAACAACCGATACTGCCATAGCGATATTGGGGTATTACGCAATCGCTGATCAGGAACTATATATACTGCTCCAGCCCGAATTTTGACAGGGCATTAATAACTCATTAACCTCGACGTAGGATAGGTATGGAAATGGCAGTCGGAAGGCGGAAGGGCAACCCGGAAGCTGATGGTGGTCGAGCGAGGTTTTTGCCCAGTAACGGCATCTACGGGAATGTCTCACTGTTCGTTCACCTGTGCTTTCTCTAATGGTGGCCGATCGAATGCAGTAAAAACCGGCGAATCGGATCGCCAATACTCCACACTTTCGGCAATTAGTTGCTAGTCTGCCTGCATCGCGTCGCTCCTCCAATTGTTGGCGACTTCTTTGGGTAATGAGAGCGAACTTTCCCTGTGGTTTACCGCTGACCGGATATCCGGTGTGACTCCGGAAACAATCGGTCCCAGGTTGCCACCCCGAGGCACGCTGATCGGAAGTGTGGATTTGTGAAATCGAAACAGATTTGTGGCTGATCGTTTTAAATCTACTCATTAAAATGTCTTTAACGGGCTATACGGCACTTCCGAAGAATATTTGAAATAATGTTTCAAGACGATTGTAAAAATTGTCCGTTTAAAAATAAGGAAGTAGTTCTATTCAGGCTGGTGATACGTCAGAATTAAACTCCGTTACGAACTAATCTGTAGTTCTGAAAAATTTATGTACCATTATTTTCAGAATGTATAAAAAACACATCATCACAAAAAGTAAAAAAGGTCTGTTTAGTTTTATAACAAGGACTTGATTATTTCACAAATAGTTAGATGCACACAAGAGCAAACCTCATTAAAATTTAAAGGAAATCTTATACTGTATTTTTAACTTTTATAACGCATTTAGATATTTTTTCTAAATATTCTGCCTTACGTATTTTAAGGTGAATATTACAAAAGAGTGAGTTTAATCGATCATATGAGCTTTATGACAGACAAAGACCAACTAATAAATGGGTCATAGCCATTAGTTAATAGACCAATTTACAAAGGCAAATAGATTTAGTTTAGAACCTTCAAAAAGCAACTAAATTGTCTCAGAATCATTCTGGAAACCATTTGGAGTCAAAGATGCAATAAGTTAAAGAGAGTTAAAGAGTTAAAGAGAGCTCTATAATTAATTACTCAGCAACCCAGAGTGTGGTTTGTATGTTCCACGAAACTATAGCAACTATACCAACAGAGATCGCAAGCTACTATCTTAGTTTTCTGAACCCCACAACGCCGCACTTGCACAGTTTAGTATGTTGTACAGTACTTTCATTCCTCGATCCCCGATACCCCAGCCCCAGGAGGGTCGTTCCCCCGCGGAGGGTGATGACAGCACGGCGGCGCTGCGGGTGACAACACGCGTTTCCCACGGCGCAGTCCTGTGCAACGCCGCTGCATCTCCCATCGCCCAAATGTTGGTCGCCCAGCTGATGGATGACGTGTCGTGTTGTCATTTTGTAACGTCTGGCCTTTCACGGCGCGGCCCGCAGCCACGCTCGCCGCTCGCTAATAAACCCAGATTGAATTTTGAGATTGTGCCCAACTGGTCCGGGAAAGGTTAGCGGGGGAGGCACTCTCGTTCGTTTGTGTCGGGTAATTCCATTGTGTGGCTTACTATGCAAATGTATATCGTGGTATTTGGAGCTAAGTTAATGTATACATTTTGAGAAATATTCTACGGATAATTGATACATAAAAAAGAGTAAACTTATTAAAATATAGCTTTGGGCATTGCACATAAGGTCAAACAGTATTTTCCTTTGTATTTAAGTTATAAGAAATTAAAGCTTTTACTTCTATATTGAGAGAGACAGACTGTGGGTGCAGTTCTAGCGAATTTCCTTATTCCCAGTGGGCGCGGGCTGTACCTGACAGATTAATGATGTTAACGTACAGACAATAGCGTTGCCAAGCGGATATCCCAGTGCTAATGTGTCTAGCTAGGCTCCTGACGTCTGGTCTATTTATATCACAGTTATTGCTGGCTAAATCTGTCTTCTACTGCAATTTTTTATGATCTGACAAAAGTCAAAAGTTTCTAATAAATATTTTATCCTCAAATAATCTACTATATTACTCATGTATACAAAGCAAAATATTACACTTAGAAGTTTGACATTAATAATTTATTATTGATCATGAATCGGAGTCAATTTTTATCCTCCACTTTGAATAACACCAAGGTGGGTTCTCTAAATGACCCATGCATGCTATAGTATTCTTAAACATCAGCATTCTGTGATAAAATCGTCTACAACACGTCACATCTCTTGTACTGCTGAACAACACTGTTGAGTGTACAACAATGCACGCACTATCAGCCCGTGCGCATCAGCAACGACCCGCACGCACGCGCACACACAGACCAACCAGTCTCGCGTGATCTCGGCCACTGGGTTATGCAATTTGTTAAAACTGTTCGGAATGATAATTGGCTTGCGCAATGGCCACTTGTCACTACGGCGCATGCCCACTAGCGGTCGGTAGCATGGCGAGCCGCTGTACGTGCTGCTATTATGTGCACGATGTGTCCGTCGGGACCACCGTGCTCAGTGTGAGATCTAGCAGAAATTTCGGTAACATAAGGATTGCAATGGCTAATTATCTATTTATAACTGAGCTCATTTAATGGTTTTGATAGTTTATCTATGTTATAGTAATAGTAGAACTAAAGCAATGGATGTTAAAATGATCGTTTGATTAGTAACGACCAGTTAAAAAGGAGCTCCATAAAATAGAAGGTTGATAGTCCTATGAGACCAAAAATGTCTTATGGCTTAAGGGAGGTAAATTAACAATTAACTCACATTTCTCCTCGAATCAGAAGCTTACTCTTATTAAGAGGGCGTTGGAGTCAATCCAAATTTAGCCTTTCCCCCATAAGAGCAATGTTAAACGGGATGTCAAATAACTCTTTTATTTATAATCAGAAAATAATGGTTTATAGCTCTAAATAAAGGGTTCATCAATGCGGATTTTGTTTGCGAGAGGAATTTTTTATAAAAATTAGTGGTTTTTACTAACTTGAAATAACAAAGCAAGTTTTTTACTACTTTTAAAACATTTTCTATAGAATTTTATAAATTATTTACAAAGAATCGATCTCGCAAAAGGAACGTGAAATTTTATTGTGATTCATACGCTATTTATTCTGAACCGATCGGACAAAAAATAAACAAATTATATGACAAATGCCGAGGACAAGTTTAGCATTGCTCTTATGGGAAATAAATCCAACATGGCAGCACTCCAACGCCCTCTTAATTTTCTATTCAAACCATGGGAGCGGAGAGCGATATTTTTGTTCTGAGTTGGCAGTTAAACCTGAGCCCGCAGGGATCCAAAGCTCTAGGAGATAGAAATTCATATCTTAAGTGAATCTCTTGCTATCCAGAACACTCGTAAAACGCTAGGAGTACCGTTACCCAAACAAAGAAATCCTAGCTCGGTCCTGACGGCGCGGCGGTGCAGAGCAACAGTCATATCTGCCACCGGAGACTGACGACTCCGGGCTCCCCGACCATTCAGGTCTCCGGGGGGTCGTTGCTATTTGTTCTGCCGCTGATTCCTAGTCACGAGATCAGCCTAGAGAGCGGTAGGCATCACTCCCGTGGTACTGACACGCCATCACTCCCGTGCCGACAAAGGCATTGCATCACCGTGTAGTCCGAAATAGTTATGGTTGTAATACTGCTGATGCTAGTTTACTCGACTGTTGTTTTGAAATGTTAACTACAATCTTTATTAGTGAAAATGGTAGGATTATATGATACTCATAAGTCACGTTGAGTATATGAGGTGCTTCGCTCGTTGGAGTTAAACACGACACAAATGTACCTTTAATTTTAAATAAACTACCTATCTTGTATTTTGTCTTGTTTGAGATATTTCGATATGACTGTTTCTCTTACAAAAGAAACCTACACAAAAATGCAGAGATTTTCCTAAAAATAATTATAACATTGTTGAGATTTATATTATATTGTAACAAAGTATTATATTATTGATACACACTAGTACAATGACGAATTTTTCGATGTTACCTGCGATCTAAAAATTGTAACGTCAATGAAATGAGATTTCTGCTAGGCAGAAAATATAATGTGAATAAAATGAAATCAGAAAATATGATAGGTGCATATTTTAGTAATGTTTCCATAGTAGAGTTAACGTTAAACAGTAAAATTACTTTCAAGTATGCTTCCCTCTTCATTCTTAATTCATAGATTTAAATGTAGCATCTTCATTGTGTGCGTGTGACGTCACATATGATGATGTCAAGCTGAGCGGTGCGGTGCTGCGCAGGAATGTCCAGTTATGTCAGCGACGGGCGCGGCGCGGCGGGGCGAGGGCGCTAAAGGCCAAGGACGAGGGGAAATGGAGTCGCCTAATAACAATCACTGCTGAGCCGCTGAGTCGCTGAGCCGCTGAGCCGCGCTGAGTCGCTGAGCCGCTGAGCCGCGCTGAGTCGTTGAGTTGCTGAGTCGCTGAGCCGCTGAGTCGCGGTTGAAGGTCGGGGTTCGGGTTCATCAGCTGCTTCCGCGTTGCGGTAAAGAAATGAACTCGAGAAAACAAACGTCATTACCGGACCTTACTCTCCACTTACAATTGTCTCGAGGGATTAACTTTTATGTTTATTAGTTCCTCCATTCTTAAAACCAGCCTAAGTAACCCGTGTTTAGTTTGAAAGCTCATTTGCTAAGACAACAATGTTCAATGGTTGAAGAATGTTTATTGAAAGTATTTTTCTTGGTTTCCTTGTGTTTCTTTTGTTGTATCTGCTATGAAAAATCATCTAAGAAACTAAAAAATATAATTTTAAGTTTTAAGTCTCTCTACTAATAAGTAATAACTTTCTGGTAATCGAAAATTCAACTAAATATAAAAAGAGAGAGTTTTTATTGATTATTATTGTCAATGAATTTAATTGTTATTGGTAATAAAATAATAATTAACAAACTTATTTTGACAATTAAAACTAAAATGGAATTTAAAATTAATTATATTATTAAATTAAATATTAAACACATTTTAGTCGCATTCTAGCGTAATTATTGCATTCTCTAAATTTACGGACTATTAATTAGATGTTTCGAAATTTGGATAGGATAACAATTAACAAAGTGCCTGAAAAACATATAAATTTACATTTCGTCTTTCAGTTACATTATTCAGTGCATTTAGGAATCAATTAGCGAATGATATACTTTATTTACATTATGACAACGTAAGTTTTAGATATTTAAGCTCTATAACCTTCAATATAAAAATCATAAAAAAGAATTATAACCATGTCGCTCCTAAACTTGCTGTCCGTTAAATAATAATCTATTAATTTAATTATTAAAACGTTTACTATTTTTATATTTTTTTTTAAACACGTATGTATTGTTTGGATGACAAAACAAAAATGGCTTACTAATGAAATTTAACGCTTTTTGAACAGTTTGCCTTGTTTAAATAATAAATAAAACAGTCTGTTGTCCGATAAGGAAGAAATGTTCGGGCGCGGGTAGGCAAAACCGATGGTGTGTGGATGTTGCATCACAGCGCCTTGACGTCGTGAAGCGTCCGTTGCGTTCTGTGCGGGACTAAACCTAGCTTTCAACGAGCGAAACAGTATGCTGCTGTACTTTATAAACATATTATATTGGTTCTATACATATTATATTAACTTTCGAAAATTAAACTTTAGGGAATGCCTAAAGTTGCCCTTGTTCCTAAACATCACCTGTTACCAAACACCTTACATATATTTAGGACATTATGAATAAGTTTAATATTAAGAGGGTGTTTGAATGGCGCCATGTCCGATTGATATAGCAAAATGTGAAACTTTTCTCCACCATATGTCATATGATTTATTGGTTTCGGTCCAAATCTTTTAGAATAATTTGATACTCATCTAAAATTACTGGCCTTATTGCAATATCAATTCTTTGTAAGAATTGTACAAAAACCTGTAAAAAACTAAAAAAGTAAATATTTTATCTATTATCTTGTTTATTTCACTTCGTTAAAATCTATACTTTTTTAAGTAAAATCCCTCGCAATCCATATCGGTCTCACGAAACCCCTTTGATTATAACTTCAAACCATAATTCATTGTCCTAAAGAAAGAGTTATAGCATGTAATGTAACATTGCTCTTATGGGCCAAATTCGTGATTGACTTTATACTTATTTGTATGTTGAAAAAAAAGCATAACATGAACCTTATAAAAAATATTGATTTGGGCCCTTTTAATTTCCCTTAAACAAATAGATCAAATTAAAAATGGGAGTGTTGTGACATTTTTGCATATACCTTTCTACATCCTATAGTGAATTCTGAATATTGCAGCACGTAAATTCATTATAGCTGATCAAAGTTATATTTAATATATTTATCATCTGTTTCCACACAGCGAAGTTATTTTCGAAGAGTAAAGGCGGGCATGAATAAGCAAGCTGCACGACCGTCTCTCCTACACGCACATTTGTCTTTTCTACACACTTTCAACGCAGATTATTTTCTAATTATAATCTCGTTAGTTTAAGCCTCCTTATTTGGAATGCCGATATTCTAAATACGGAAAACCGGTTTAGAAAGACAAACTATAGCTCGAGCGCGCCTATTGAGACGATCTACTCGTTGACCAAACTGTTTCCTTCTAAATCAAACTGAAACCGCAGCTATGAGGCTTGGATCTCAAAACTGAAAATAAATTTTCATATGTTGTAAAACATTTTTAGTTCCTCTTCAAATTTTATTATAAGAAATATATTCAACTAACCATTTAAAAATTAATTTAAATTTTTTCCCCTTTGGTTGAAAACAACTCTACTTTATGCATATAAAAAAGACTTATCAGTATTTCCGAAGTTTTTGTAATATATTGACTCAGGAAAGCTACAGAATGGCTAGGGATGGTTATGCTAACGGCAATTAGTATGAAGTCTGCGCTATAATTACTTTTGGCAAGTACAAAATGAAGTATCTAATTGTCATTTAGTTTTTCTTCTGCTTGAAAATTAAAATTTTGTTTGAAATACCCTGGAAACAGAAAATGTGGGATTATCCATTAATTGCTTCATCATCCACCGCAATGAGGAATCTTGCGAGCTTGTCTATTTTAATTTTATTCAAGCAATTTTATTGGCTGCGGTAAACCAGGAATGTTTATAGTGGCAATTTACAAACAAGGCGATCTTTAAAGGAGAGAGGAGTTACGTGTACCCCTCAACGATCTTGACCTTGAAAAGGCAGACGTCTCGTGTGTTTACTTATACCGCCACAGCGCGGGGCTGGTAACAACCGCGTTATCATCAGCTGATTGCGTTATGAGAGTCATCTGATTGTCGCGAACGCTATCCGCTACACTCCGCTACAGTGACCTTCGCTCAACGTCACCCCGCAGCTGGAGTGTCGCCAGAGATCTCAGCTGCTGCTGAGTCTTATCAGTGTTATCAGCTGCTCCAGCTGTGGGTTCCATGTCGTGATGATCCTCAACTATTAATATTGGAACAACCTTCCTTACTTGGTGATCTTGATAACACTTTTGACAGTGCTGATATTTTATTTAGAGAAGCGTTCATTTTTTACTTTGTTATCTTTGTTACTTTGTTACTTTGTTAGCTGGAATGTTTTCTACCGGTTGGGATCAAGGTATCATGAGAGTTCACACGCACCAAGGCCACATCGCTCCTTAGAAAATAAAGGATAAGGCCAATAAGGAAATAGGAAATGAAATTACCGATCAAGGGCTATTTTTTATAGATTTCACAATATAAATTTACTTCTTGATAACTGATAACTCATCACTTTTCATATTGCCAGTTGCATTAAGTATTTTTTGTATTCTTATAGACTAAAGAGACATATCATTTTTCCGAACTTACAGCACCACAATGTTATTCTACATCCCTCATAAACAGGTTATAAGATGGGAAAATCCTTTATCACAAAAACTGAGTGAGTATTATTCTGTTAAAATAGATAACATTGTGATAGTTTGGAACCCCTCATAAGTGAGGAAGTAGTTAACAAATGGGCGGGTGATTGAGGGAAGTTGCCTCTTCTTAGAAAAGGTATTTCAAAAAGAAAACGTGGCTTACAAAATTACTCAATCAGATAATTGCTTTGAAACAATTTGATCACAGATTAAAACAAAAATACAGTAGTTCATTAAATTCTAATTTTATTACGATCAAAACACCGAAGTTAATGATGATGTCAACGTATGACGTAATAATGACGCTATAACGAACCTTCCCTAAATTTATGTAAGCCAAATCATAACTAACAAGGTTAGCCACTAATGAGATAGCCACCGCCCTGCCTCCGAATCAGCCGGCGATCATCTACGTAACGTAACGCAACGTAACGTCGCGTGGTGCGTGAGTTTGCGTTATGTTATCATCAGTGGGGTATACAGGGAGATGAGTGACTGCCGGGGGAGCCGCTAGGAGCGCTGCAGTTGCACAACCGGGGTCAAGGTGGCACTCATCATCTCTGATGGCGCACCGGAGGGTTTATTGACAGTAAGTGCGGTTGAGACATGCAAATTCCTGGAGAAAGTGTTACGTTTAAATGTTAATTGCAAAGGATGCTAATGCTGTTCAGTGAGTTGATGTTTTTTTGAAGTTAGAACAGAAAGATGTATCTACAATCTTAAGAGGGCGTTGGAGTCAATCCAAATTCCGCCTTTCCCCCATAAGAGCAATGTTAAACGGGATGTCAAATAACTCTTTTATTTATAATCAGAAAATAATGATTTATAGCTCTGAACAAAGGGTTCATCAAGGCGGATTTGGTTTGCGAGAGGAACTTTTTATAAAAATTCGTGTTTTTTACTAACTTGAAATAACAAAGCAAGATTTTTACTACTTTTGAAACATTTTCTACAGAATTTTATAAACTATTTACAAAGCATCGATCTCGCAAAAGAAACGGGGAATTTAATTGTGATTCAAACGCTATTTATTCTGAACCAATCGGACAAAAAATAAAGAAATTATATGACAAATGCCGGGGACAAGTTTAGCATTGCTCTTATGGGAAATAAATCCAACATGGCGGCACTCCAACGCCCTCTTAAAGGGTTTAGTTGGTTGGAAGACCGCCATGTTGGATTTATTTCTCTTTAGAGCAATGTTAAAGTCTCCACCCATCGTCAAACGATTTTTGGTACTATTTTTGGTACATTTTTTAAAATCTATCCTTTTAAAAATATCTTTTATAAACCACATTCATCTAGGTCAACTCTTTATTTAGAGCTTTAGACCTTAATTTTCTAATAAAAAATAAACAACATTTCGTTTGTTCATTTAGCGTTGAAAAATTTACAGGAATAGACTGAGTTGGAATTCACTCCAACTCCCTCTTTATTTTGAAGACTAAGCCCCGTAAGCACTGGCCGAACATTTTCTGGCCAAACGAAGTTCTTACAAATATTTCTTTATTTGTTGCTAACTTTTTAGAATGTAAATAATATGGCCGGCAATTGTTCATCAGGAATGTTTGTCGATTTTTTTGTGTTCACCGAACAAGTTCGCCGCGAATGTTCGCCCATTGCGGACGCAGCTTTAGAAAATGAAGAAAATTTAGTGCAGTATAAATCACATAGAATAGTTTAAACACCATACAGTTGTTTACTGTACATCAAATTTGTTTGAATTACAATTTACCATCGATTTTTCATCGAATAGTTTAACTGTGACAAGGACGCGATAAGTGGATAAGTTCAAACTGATAAATAGTTATCACGTTATGAAAGCTTCATCAACTAATAATCCTGCTATATCAGCTGATAGCCGTTCCCAATCTTGAAGCTCCTGACATTCACGCAGATGTGATCATATCTTCAACAAGTGCACGGCGGATCCAAAGCCCAGATCGTGATCGCATTCTAATGTCAAGGTTCTGGACATTTCCAGCCGAAACGAATTGCAGGATGTGATGTTCGGTATTTGTGACATTGACCTTTGCCGTCGTGGACGTCCAGGACGGAGGAGTCGGGACTCAGGACCCTCGGCGCATGTCAAGTAGCACGTGCCTCTATGTCTTCCTTCCTCCTACGATTCGCCGTACATCAGAGATGTCATCGCCCTCGACACACCAGCCGTTTTGATGCTATACATGAAAATAGGTTGCATTTCCTTTCTTTAAAAGAGTTATTTTTCTTTAAATATTAATATTATACGCCAATGACCTTCAAAGGTAAATCCTTAATTCGAAATGCAACAGTCACATACCAAAGAGTTCTAATACATAAACGAGATTATTGTTCTTCACTGGACTTAATGCCATTCACCTGTGAAATATTCCTTTTCAAGCGCACTTCCTTATTATTGCGCAATGTTTTTTAACACTCGTGGTTTTAAAATTGCTCGGGAACTAACTAGAGGGCTTTAATGCTCGATACATGCTATTCTCTTTTTCCTTTGGCGTTGGAGAAAAAACTGTATTGAACAAAACCTTTATATCCCCCGTTATGAATTGGCTATAAAAATCGAATAGCTTTCTAATCTACTTTACATTGACTATAATTTTTCAAATGAAATAAAAACTTATTGTAATAAAATTTGTTATTTCAATCTAGGAACTGCGTTTAGTGATGCATGATGAAAAGCAAAACGTTTTTCCCTTTCTAAATATTGTAAATTTAAACTCTTACAGCGTTAATGGATAAAATCTCAAACTGAACACGCATACGTAGTTTATATCTCTGTACATACATAATTATACACCACCCTCCCTTTTCAAGAAACTGTTTTTTTGCCGTTTTAGTAACACACCTTTTTGGTTGCCTTAGTAGAAAACTGTGAACAACACCAGTAAAACTGCTAAGATATTATTTTTATTTGATAATATACTTATGTCCTTTGTTTAAGTAATTCATTTCTGATCCACGCGTAACTTAAGCAAACTTCTCTTTGTGTTTATAACGCAATTTTTGAGAAATAAATTGAAATTTTAAACCTAAATTGTTTAGTGGTAGGGGGTTTTTCAATAACAACTCGAGGAGATGGCAGCCGATTCTAGGAAAAAGTCATTTAGATAAGTCGCGTCTAATACACAGCCTCGGGAGCGAGCAACACTGTATCACCCGACTCGCCGCTCGCCACCGCCAGAGCCTCACCGACGCCATCTGCCGGGTGGAAGTCGTGGGCGACGCGGACGCCAAGTTGTCGCAAAAAGAGGACCTCCGAGACCGGACCACGCCCTGCAGTAGCCCCGGGCAAGGCCGACAGCCGCCGCCTCGCGTCATACAGAGTTGTTGCGCACTAAGTCGCTACGGCGTCGGACTTAATTGCGTCGTATTCATTTTCAAAATTGCCTACATTGAGAAAGTTAGGATAACAAGTAAATTGTCATATTCTGGACTAAAATGAATTTTCATACAGTTTCTCTTTCAGCAGTAGTGCTTTTTTAAGCGATTTAATCATGTGATGAAGGGTTTAACATTAGAAAAAAAGAACTCACCATACCAACCGATAATTCTACCTTAAAATACATATTTTTATCAAATTTTAGATATAATGCCAATTACGGTGGTAACGTTTTTGTTCGGGATTACGGTACCTCGGTTCAGAATGATGCCAGTCAAAGGTTCACCTTATTGATAACATACACAAGTCATGGTTAGGTAATCCTAGGAAAAAACTTAAGCATTTTATACCATATTTTTCTTTGAACATTCCATGTATAAAATTCGTATTGTGTTCAATTGTTTGTCATTATACTAAAACTTTTTGAACTGACTTAATCTAATTGAATTGAAAAGAAACCAATTAATTCATTTGGCTGGACCATGAAAGAAGAACTGTCAATTTCAATAGATCGAGTTCGATTTCATGAGCCGTTCAATTTGCAACCAAGCCTATATTGAATTCATTTAGCCGCACATCGCACGGCCGTACCGTGACATGACCTCATGGTCCGCCCCGGGCTCCACACTCTGGCTCGGCCACGTCATCCGCGCCCCCGTGGGCCGCCCGACCCGCGACAGTGGGAGGCGACCTTGGCAACAGGCTATCGACCATCCTCCGGCCAACTGCTGGGCTTTATGGGCTTTAAAACTAACCACCGTGTAACGGTATCGATCTTTATGTGATTTCTCAACCACGATAAAATAGTAATACCGGTGGATCGTAGATGTTACTGACACACGGCATCTGATACAAACATTTTACTTTTCACTAACGAACTGGTAATATTTATTACTAAATAAATTTTAATTTTTGAACAAGAATAATTGAGGGCAGTCCTTACTACCGTACTTCACTCACAACATTGAGTCGGTTTAAATGAAAATAAATGGTTTTCAATGGCACAAGTAATTGTGGTTATACAATTAATTGTCATTAAATCCTTTCCCTCCAAAATCAACTTTAAAACAATCGGGATTTTTTCAATCTTATTGATTCAACGTTATCGAGGCTTCAAAGTCATATACAGTACACTCTCGTTCATCGGACTCGGCGACATCGGAACTCCGCTTCATCGGAACTGAAAATCTGGATATTATTATTTTTTTTTTCTTACGAAATAAATAGTTTTTCTGTTTTAGCGCCTTCAGTTTCCATTCGTTCTATCGGCACAACAGTGACGTATCACATTTTGCATCAAACGTCATCAGGCGTTTTCCATAATCTGTACCCATCGATGTGATTTACGAGGCCGTGGAGTATTAGCACAAAATTAGAAAGAGGAAGGGGCAGGAACTGAACATCCGGTTCGACCGCTTCCCAAACTGTCATTCAGTCTGTCTCGCGCATCGATGTACTCGCGTCGCGACTGCACCTGTGTTACGTGGAAGTCAGTTGACTGCTGGAATATGAGTGGAATATGAGAATTAGGATTTTGGATCTTTATTTCCTGTGTTGTTTTTATTCCTATCTGTTCATTGTTACCATGTTCAAAGTTTGAGTGCCTTATTTTCATAAAACCTCTTGTGTTATCTTAAAAAGAAGAGTGATTACAATCACGATAGTTCACCGTACGGGCGGAAATGATGACTCACGATGGACTCCGCTTCATCGGAATTTTTTGACATCCGAACCGGCCGTCCGCCACATTAGTTCCGATGAACGAGAGTGTACTGTATAATATTGCTTTTAGTAGATATAGAAACCAAACCATTTACGGTGGCATTCTCTTTGGGTTTACGCGTGGAATCCATTAATAAAGAATGGCCAGAAAATTATAACGTTAACGAAATGAAATATTTGATTCAATTGATAGGAGGACCAGAAGCGACAGCTGAAAGCTATCATTACGATTTCACTACGACTCAATTAACCAAATGGAAGCATTCATAGATCTATGCAAATTTTGAATCAAATTCAAATTGCACCTCTCTAGTACACATCCAAGTGGTAGAGATCGACCTTCTCACCTCCGATCCCAGATGTCGGTGCGGCCTGTATTCAACTTCCAATTGCGATTTACTCTCTCCTCGGCACGGCAGCACCCACCACTCACCGGCGACCCCACATATCATCTCGTCAATACTCGACCCATTACCTCCACATCATCGTCGGCTTTCTCGCCATCAGCGGCGTTCCTCGCACCATACATGACCGGCGGTGGGCTACCGTCATTATGGCCGTGTCACCCGGCAATTTCTGATTATGCCCGGTATTTGCCTACAGCCGCTGGGAACGCTCCACGATATTGGTTATAGTTATGGTCGTTTTTTGGTCTCCAGAGTTCGTGTGTTCTGTACCGTGACTGCATTTAAATTACGTGAATATAGAGTGAAATTCGAAATCGTCATGGATTAGGAACAACTTTCATTTGAGTAGAAATTGAATGCAGAAAGAGCGTTGTAAATACTGTACTTCAGAGGGTATTGCCATTAATTATCTATCTGTTTTGAATATTCAGTGATAAAAGAAACTCTAAAACTTAAAAATATTTCAGATCTATAAGTAGGCTACAGTATTTTGAAGAATCAATCAACTTTTTTAAGCCTTGTTTGAGTTTGCCAAAACATGTAAAAGTTTACTTATGTGATTTCAGAAAAGTTAATAAACACTTGTTCTTTATTATGTTTTATTGTTTCGTGTCACACACCTTTGTGCAACAAAAAATCTCCACATACATTAATATGTTATAAATATTTTTCTGCACATGAGTGTGAGTGTCATCTGTGATAGCCATCCGTTTAAAACTCTGAATAAAAACCACAATCCATCATATTCGGAGCGATGGGCACGTTCCACGGGGAGTGGGAACGGTCCTCAATAGGCACGCAGTCTGCATCTGAAGAACAGAGTTGAACGATCGACGGGATGTAACGTGCATTGCGGTACATTGTCTGACCGCCGGGAACGAATCGTAGGGAAATTCGATCTCGCAAAACGCGAAAAACGGCGCTACGTGTTGCCCAACTCGCTCCACTACGGTAGTGGAGTGGAGTGGAGTGGCCCAACCCGCTCCACTACAACGGAGTGAACCAACATGACTTTCACGTGTTGACCATGGGCGGATTTACGGGGGTGCCAGGGGGTGCCTGGCACCCCCTAATTGTTTATGATTTTTTTTTTTTTTTTTTAATTTCTTTCATATTTTTGTATGAGTGTTTTTGTATTGGATCAAAAAAGTTTTATGGACACTTAACGTTTTTTAACAAACAAGATGTAAACAGTCAAGTCGCGTAATCGAATCAACTATTTTAAAATACAATTAAACTATATTATTTTGTATATAAAACTATGCATATGGTCGTGTGTGTGACGTTTCTGGTCAGCTACACTGCACGGTTTCCGGCAAAGGCGAGTACCGACTGCTCTGACGCTCTATCTCTCCCTGCTCCCCTCCTCTCGACCTTTACCTCTGGTGACTTAATTTCTTGGAATATGATGCACATCTGTGATAAAATCATTATTATTTATTATTATTATTGTTTTATTTATTTATTTATTTTTGTACTCTACAGGACAGCATCGCTGCTCGGTGGCCGTATACGGCTTGGTTATTAGTGTGTAGTACTTTTTATTTTAATAGTTATTTTAAGCTATTTACTTATTTAGTTACTTATTGTAGACTTGTATCTTTCGAAAGGTTGACGAATAAAAAATAAGCCTTATTGGTAAAGAGACATTAATAACTATGAAAAATAAAACCACTCGTTTTGTACAGTAATCACTATTAACTCGCAAACAAAACAATATTTTGATATAGGCCTACCCCTTTTCTGGTTTAAGTTTACAGTACTTTATCAATAAAATAATGTTACTTTTAATTTAATTTGTTATGACCATTTTTATATTCCTTGGTTCTTTGTACGGAAATTAACTAAACAAATAAAATTAACTGGAAGGTTAAATATAGTTAACAAACGATCTTCATTAAAATGGAATAAATACTCTCTAAATATTCTTAAAACGCTTTTCTCGTAACGGTTAAAAATCAACATTCCAGAGTGGTTTTCAAAACAAAATTCCAAATTAGATAGACAATTTTCTCAACTGAAATGAACTATGGTAAAATTTTAGGGGTTTATTTTTGTATTAATAAATTTAACGCAGCGGTACTCGTTTGTTATACATAAGCCACTATTTTTTTATGTTATTTTGAATTGCCATGGTCTTAAAAATCACATCCATTGAAAGAAGACTATTAACTAAACATTGTGTGAAAATTTAATGTTTCTAAGTTTTACAGCTTTTGAGGTGTGCTTACTTAGTAATCCATGTCACTGATGATAGTGGCGAACGTATCTCCGCCCGAGACCGCGACGTTGCGCGATGGGCTACTTAGGTTACAGCTGTCTTGCTGTCTAAACGGTCTTTCGTATGACTTATCGCTACCGTAAGGTTTGTTTCGAGTTAGTGAAAGTATTTCTGACCTATACTGTATATCAATAACAGAAAAAATAACAGCGCGCTTCGATGTAAACTTGGTTGATTAGGCCTACATCAGGCCCGGGGTGTTGCGGCCGCGTGCGAGATGTATTCGCCGCTATCATCGGTGGTGACATGACTGAGTTTAAGGAAGCCAAACTAAAAATCCGTAAAACTTAGAAATGTGAAATTTTTACACAATGCTCAGTAAATATTTTATTTCAATTTATGTGTTTGTTAAAGATCCCAGTTCAAGATAACATAAAAAAGTAGCTGGCTTTTGTATAACAGACAAATACTTAAACAGCTGGGGCCTACTTGGGGTAGGCCTTGAAACCTGCCATTTAAATAGGATTTTGGTGCTTGGATAACTCATACTTTAGGATAGCTGGCACCCCCAAAAATTTTGACCTAAATCCGCCCATGAGACACAGCATAGTATAGTAGCAGGGTAAAACGCCATTGTCCCCAAAGTGAAAGGTCTTGATGGGCAAATCACTTAGACTTTGAAGAGTGAATTGTTTTTCGTTCTTTTGAACGGTTGAATGGTTTATTCTATTAGGAAGTTAGAGAATTATACTTCCCTGTGATTATGTACAACATGTTTTAATATACATGTTTAAAAATTGAACTACAAGAGTTTTCCCCTAAAAAGTAAAGCTATGTTTTTTTTTACCTAGTACACAAAACAGTACACTAATAATGTGCTCCCTATAGATTTGGAGTAGAAGTTATTACTCCATTACTGTTATCACTATAACTGTATAAATAAAAGTTGTTCGATAAGTTCGAATACTTAAAAGTTTCCAACTATACAAATGTGAACCAATCTAAAACTTGGAGTTGAAAGTGAAACGATAAATTCAAATAAGACATCATATTTTTAACAATATGCAAGTAGATGAAATATCAAAATCTCTTAAACTGGTAAAATTGGACATTGAACTGATTGTAACATAAGGCGGATTGTAACATATCGGCTTTAGTCGATATACAATTCAATGCATAAACATTTAAAACCACGGATACTTTAAAGTTCAGATTTCTCAAAAATATTAAACTGTAGCTGAGCATTTCTATATTAATTATCTTATAAATCAGATTAGTTACAGAGTTACTACGTTTATCTTGAACGAATAACAGAAATAATAAATCTTATTCAAGATTAACTTCATGATTGACAAAAAATGAGCACAATCAATATTTGTTGTGTAACTGTCCCATGATCAAAACAGAACCACTGCTTCATTTCTACATGACTATTACATTAAAATGTTACCTAATTATAAGGAGACATTAGATTACAATGCCTGAACAGACGAACTGTTCCAGCTCCAACGACAATTCTTATTCTCATGGCGCTGATTTGTCACTGGAATCATTAATTTAATATTACAAGTGTCATTGTGGCTCTTGTCACCTGATTGTTGTCAAACAGCTGATTGTCCCATTGTTGGACCAGCTGATCGACATAACATTAATGCACTTGTGACGTCACTCAACCCAGATTCTGAGGCGCACGAGCCAAAGCAGCCTCCGCCCTTGTCACTTTCTCTCTCTGATAGTTTGTTCTCGAGTAATATTAAGGAAGTGCAGTGAAATTAAGTAAATACAGGTTTATCGTGACGATGATTATATGGCAAAGTCGTTTTCCACACAGTAAATTGTTTCCGTCCCCGAGTAAAGCTGTTATTTCAATTTTAGTGTAGTGTCCAGATCTCTCCAACAGCCGAGTTACTTAATAACTTTTACTCAAGTACAGTGAAAAAACCCACCCGTGTTAAAGTTGAGGAATTTCGAAACACAATACTGCAATGTTAGACCTGTAATAACAACCCTCTTTAGAAACATTATTTTGGTACGTTTTTATAACATTGTTACGCATTATGTGTGTTTACTACCTCTTCGAGATTTCTAGATGGTTATCTAATGTGCCATAACATAAGTACTAAATATTTTTATTGATTTAGGTATATTTTTCAATTAATGAATTTTATTGAAAACCTTTATTGTTTGATTAATGATACAAAACATTGAGATCACGAGTCAAGCTAAAATAAGAAATTAAAATCTTTTATGTCTTTTTAATTGTAATATCACCTTTTTATTTGTTTGCTCATTGAAAATAGCTTTTACTACAAAACTAAAAAACATACGCTCACAAAAAAAGTAAAATAACAAAGTCTCTTATCAAATAACAAGCTCTTATCAAAGTAATTTATGCCTATAGCATATTTTAATAACATTTATTAAATTCATTGAACTTTTATTCCATCCCCGTTCCATAAAGGAGACGTTTAGCTACCCGACAGCTACTTCTGTGGCTCAGTCTCCGGGAGCGTTGAAACGTAACTCGCTACAATGGTGCATGTAGACGCGGGTGACAAAAGGAGCAGGAACTGTATTGGTACACAACATCAGCGGCGGTAGTGTCTACAGTGGTAGTGTACTGTAGTGGTAGTGTACTGTAGTGGTGTAGTCGTGGGCCCACAGCCGGACCTGGCTACAGTGTTGGCATTGAGAGCAAGGCCGCCACGCCCAGGCCGCCTATACTGCTACAATGCTGCTTGTAGACGCGGGTGACAAGAAGCAGGGACTGTATTGGTACACAACAACATCAGCGGCGGTAGTGTCTACAGTGGTAGGGCACTGTAGTGGTGTAGTCGTGTGGCCACAGCCGGACCTGGCTACAGTGTTGGCATTGAGAGCAAGGCCGCCACGCCCAGGCCGCCTATACTGCTACAATGCTGCTTGTAGCAGACCTTTGCGGCGGAACTGAGTATACAGTCTTGGCAAAGTGTTGGAGTATGCCTCACCAAATCGTCAAACGACAGAGTCACTATACAGTAGTTACAGTACAGAATGAAATGTTATTCATTTCGTGGGCTATACAAATACGGTTTCCAAACCAAACTTCATGTAGGCCTATACGATCCTGTATGTAAATGTGTGTGTTTTAATATGCCTATAAGAAAAACTACCACTATGTTAATCTTGCTCACGTTAAAGTGTCTTAATGTCTTTATGTCTTAATGTGTTTAGGCATACCAAACGTCAATTAACGGTGTATTACAATTAAATGATTTCACCACAATCACAATTATTTGAGAAACATTTATTATATTATTATAATTTTAATTTATGCCTTATTGGTTCGTGAAGGGTATCTGTTTTGGAGTAGTATTTCCCCTAGACAACTGGGACTACGATTATAGTGAAATTTAATCTCTGTCTAACTACTAATGAGCTCTAAAGTGTTTAAGATAACGGAATTATAAAAGTCATACCTAGAACACTATAAATATATCGAATCCTGTTTAAAAGTAAACGAAAATTTAAAACAAAATATTTGATTGTTGTGGTCATAAATATGATATTATTTTATCAGTTAAAATTGAAATTTCCTAAGCTAAATAAATTCCAAGTGGTTGTCAAATCATCGTTATTGACTTATTTGTTAAATTCTTTCTGAAGTTCGTCAATTAAATAATGAATTACAATTGTTCATGATCTATTGCATCGTCCACTGAGTTAAGTCTGGTTTAATTAATTATGAATACTGTTTATTAGGGCACTAAACTTTTATTTTCATTCATTGTTGAAGGCATGTATAAAAGTTATAAAAGTTCATGTTACAAATAAAAAAAATAAATAAATAAACCCGGATGGAAAAGTAAAGGACGCTGTTTAGGTTCAATCGAATCGCCTTATAAAGTAATTAATTTAACAAGGTAATAGTTGCGAGAAAGCACGCCCTTATTACGCCTCACCCAATGGCGTTACGCATTGTACACCCAACACTAATTTTCATAATTTGCCCGTAACAACAACACATTCCCAACATGCTCATTACATGCCTCGCAACAGCGAATACGGTGGGCCAAATTAAACCGCAACAAGTGTTACATTAGGGGCCTGACTTTGATTACATGGCGATTAATTGGTATAGTGGGAGGGGGAAGGTTTTGTCGGTGAACTTTGTGGTCGGATTGGCTACAATGGACAATGCGGTGGACACAGTGCGGTCAACAAAGGTGGCCCACCGCACAGCACCGCACCGCCGACCGCGGCCGCTGACATTTCACGGAGAAAGCACGCGCGCGCTCGTTGTTAACTGTTTACAATCGGAAATGTGTGTTTGGAAATGGTGCACTCGTGACTGTCGGCGTTGTTTGGTGATGATTGAAATGTTATAAAAGGTTATGTGCATGCAGTAGCAGTCTACGTAATGAAAGATGCAGACTAAACATAAAGGTGGAAATAGATTTTGATATTAGAGCTAGTTTTTGCAACAAATAGTAAATTTTAAGTTAAACGCTATTTTTATATTAGTAAATTTATGGATAATATTATAATTGCACTCTTTTTCAGGGCGGTGAAACCGGATAAATAACGAATATTGTTTCCATTAACCACTTTTCAACGCAAGATTTTTAGAACTTTAAGCTGTAAAAATAGGCAAATCCAACCAAAATGAAATAGCGTTTAGCGTTTACCGTATGTGCAAAAACTCTCTATTAATACCATGGTGTCTAAACATTTCTAAAACCAGTTGTAAATAATAAAATATTTGAACAATAATTTTGTTATAGATTTGTTAAATTTCATTATATAATTATCCTTGTAAGGTCCATAACATGCATACACTATCATACCGAAAGTTGGTCTCACTGCTGTGTAGAATCTTTGGCATAACATACCTGAAAAGCAAAACAAAACATTAGCATCGTTAAACATTAGAATACGAAAAGTGCAAACTACTATCAAAATAATATTGAGGAAATTCACTATTGACAAATACTGCAGCCTACAGTATAAACATAATTTGAGTAGTTAAAGTTACGACAGGGATTTGTTAAATTTGCTAGTTAAGACAGTTTATTTACAGTTCGGACCGGTCTTGAGAAGCGAAAAGGAGACAGAAAAACGTTGTTATTGCTTCGTCGTGGAGTTTTTATGAGCAATAAATACCTTTATTAATATCATGGACTCACATCAATCCCCAACGTATATAACACAGTAGGGACTTCTAAAACAATACGATTTTTGGAATAGCGCCGATAATACTAAACGTGTAATACAGGTATGGATTTTTCAATAACAAGATTATCATATTACAGTATCAGTATCATCACTATAAAAAGCTTTACATCTTAATCTGTATTGCAGTGTGTACTTGATTTGTAAAATTATTTCCAAGGAGTTTTTATAAGCATTCATTGATTTTTATCTCCTGTAGTTTGAAAAATAATAATCATAATACAAACTACAGTATATTCAGCCAAGACGGAAGAGTTCTCTTGCAATTTCACTGTGATATGGTCTTTGCCTAATGCCAGCGAAAGAAAGGTTAATACGATTTCTTCTAGTCGTTTGCTGGAAAGCCTCTTACATGACCACCCTAATTCACTTTTACAGTTGGAGGGAGGATTAGGTGGACTAGTTGGTAATTCCAACTTTGATAACGGTAAATAAACAAATTAAAAACAGGTTAGACACCGGTTTATCTATCATATATTTCACACATTGTGTCATGATGAAACTATAATAGCCTTCAAAGTCAATTACTGACTTACCGCAATAAATTGAATATTCTTTTGCTTTCGCATTCGTACTGAGAATCTGATATGTTCAATGCATTTAAAGCCTTGAATTCGTGCATATATATCCTTGAAGCTACTATTTTTGAATACTCCCATGATTATTTAGCCAAATATGCTGAACATCTCTTGTCCGGAGAACAAAACACAATTTATCTAGCAGTGTACAGGTATACCTAGTAGGGAGTCTTGGATTAGTGTATAAAACATGCAAGACTTAGGACATAAAAGTCAAAATCTTGGGAAATGAACTGTACTACCAAAGGAGGACCATAACCACCTGTTTCACCTACACGACTCCCATGCTCGTGTTCCAAGTCAAACACGATCGGGCGGGGAACGCCGAAAACCTCAATTACATCTCCGAAATCGTAATCGATAGTTTCGCAAGGAGCGATAGAGAGCTTCGCAATACGCAAGCGCATTACGCAGCGTTGCGGCTTAGATAATTGGGAGGATGCAAATTTAATTAAGCCGCATAAATCGGTGGGATAGGCCGATGGTTGTTGTGCAAGTGGGCGAAGCTGCTGGGCCGAGGCGGCTCTCCGATGCCAACCGCTAAATAGCGCCACCTGTACACCATACTGGGCGACACAACCTTTGAATCACTTTCTTGATCTTATTTGATAGGGTGAAACTTACTTTGATAGCGAATGAAGTGTTATAAAAAGTTTAGATTAGTGCCTTGCCTTTGAATAAAAAAGTTGTAGGTTCCGATCCTAACAATGATAGTAGCTGTTTTAAGGTTCGATTCTGTACCCAGTTGTCATTAAATTCATTGATGGGCTATTAATTAATTATACTATCTAACAACAGGTCGACGTTAGATGGTAACTATAGACTGGGGTTTGGACCGCGCCCCCATCAAAACACAAGAAAACACTTTGAAACAAGCACAAAATAATTGGAATCACAGTCACAAAATAAAACAGTATCAACACAATAAGCTTTTTCTGCGACATGATTTGTATGGTCTTACTTTGATAACAAACGATATATTCTACTAAGATAAACTTAACGCTGATAATACCGAATCCAAACTCACTCGTAGTATGAACACTGATTTATGATAGTTTAATTACATTTTGATTATTTTTACTACTCTTAATTGATTCCTAACAGAATATGAATCTACTGTGATGGGTGAAATAAACGTAAAACCTGTATGGAACAATTTCGTAAACTACTTAAAATAAACCAGACACTCTGTTTCATGCTATAGTTGTTGTTAATCTGGCTTCACAACTATAAACAATGTTGTTAGTATTATTTGACGGATAGTCAACAGAAATTCGCCGCAGACTCGAATTTATACTGTGGAAGTCTCACCAGTGGGTTCGGTATAAGCGCACGCAAACAAACAGCTAGTGTTGGTGCAATAAACAAACGAACAAACAAGGGACTGGAGGCTGTGTACAGGTTGGTTGGGTGGTTGTATGGTTGGAGGTTGGTTGGGTGGTTGGTGGTTGGTTCTACACGTGGACAGACGGGGCTGCCGGCATCAACCTGCTGCGTGATGTGGATCTCCTTGAAACGGAGAAAGTGAAACAAGTTGGATCGCCCCCTCCCCGCGCCCTCCTGCCTCCTGATCAACGAATTACACAATTTCGGAAAGAATTTTCATCACTCAGCAGTTTTACTTGGCCCGCTGCTATAAATAACTTAACATTTTTTTGAAGTTGCCAATACTAACGGATTAATGAAGCAGAATCATTGTATACATTTTATAGTTGTATCGGTATGAAACGAATAGATTAACTATAAATACGAGTATGATCACAAACGTGCTAAAATACTATAATGAAAGAACAATATGATCTGGACATAGGAAAGCGTATAGGACTAAGAGCGTAGAGTGAACAAGAGAATATTGAGTAATGCTACCATAAACAGTGTGGCACAGAGACAATTTGCGATTACAACTATCTCAGCGGCAGAACAGTGTGTTTACCTGGATTTCAACACTGTAACGGTTCCCAAACCGTATTTTATACTCTGTTTACCTATTTTGCAAGAAACATAAACAACGTTAGCCGGTGGGCGAGCGAGCATTACGTCGCCACTGTTACTTTCATCCGCGTCCATGCATGCAAACACCGTAGAAGGCAAGAGTGGCCGCATCTAGACCAGAACCGCTTAACTACCTTAGAGATGGAAAGTGGAATGCGAGATGAAAAGGAGAGTATAACGGGGTCCACCGCGCACAACACAATATGTCCTCTCACTCGCACTCGTTAGACCCTCCGTCTTCTCTCTCACTCACTCTCATTACTACGCGTCTCTTTGTTTAATGTCCGCTGTCATACATCTGAAAGTTGCGCGGATTAATGTTACAGCGTTGTTAAACGTAATGGCCGACATCAGCGCTATCTTCCTGTAACTAATGAAACCGAAATAGCCCCTCTCGCGCCTTTTATGGGGAACGCTAATTTGAGTATTTGTCTTCCCCGCCGGTCAACATAATGGCGATTTGATTCTCTGATTACAATGGTGTTTGTTGTCACTCGAGGGGGATTTGTGACTCAATAAATGCTATCAAGAGAGTTCGCTAGAAACGAATCATGTTACAAGGTATGTTTTCATCTTGTAGCAGCATTGTTTTGTTAGAGTGGCGGATACTACAAATGAGACAAATGAATCATTATAGTTTGATTGCACAATATGTAAATCGACCAATCAATTGAGTGGAAGCAGTGATGCATTTTTTAAATGACAAGGGATGGATTCCAATTTGAATCGAGTTGCTCGAAGCGTTTGCTGATGATCGTGAGCAATAACAGAGAGCAATGAGCAATGAGCAATGAGCAATCGGGCTCCCGGACAATCACCATAACTTGCCATTTGTTGTGAACAATGATGCGTCACTAACAAACCGGTAAGTGCAGTTACCGCTTTGCTGGGCATAATATGTTTATATCAATATTTTCCGGTGGATATGAATGCTCTCGTATGTACAAGATTAAAATTGTTAATCAAAATAAACGTTAAGCGTAGTTTCTCAGTGTTAAAAAATATATCATTTTTTGCCTGCTTTCAAACGAATTTTGTCACAAAAAACTGTTTTAAAACCTTAAATAAAACTATTGTTAAACCTCTGTCCATTATAAGCTGTATAATAAACTGTTTTCATATAGGCCTTGGTCTCATTGGCTATTTTAAAGGGGAAATAATCATTCCTCAAAACGTACTATGTTACGTTACCAGTATACGTTTGTGCTATGTAGACTACCACTGGTTTGTGGAAATCCAGTTAATCGGTTCATTTATAATTTTTTAAGGCCTAAAAAGTGTTTAGAGTTTATATACTTGTCATTGAATAGGAGATAATTATTGATACATCAAGTTATGTATTACGTGGGCCTGAGTTCCTTATGAAATGCGGAGGACACGTTTGCAACACTGACTCCCGTTACAGTAAACAAACTGATCAGAGCTTTGCAACGTGCAACTCAACTAACATGATAATATTAATCTTTTAACTTTCAATTAAAAAATTGTTATCCTCTTTTGGTAAACAATTAAAATCGAGAGGTTCAATTTATAAAGTCAATATTAATGTACAGTATAGAGATTATTTTTTCTGTTACAATTATAAAGGAAAGACAATCATATCCCTGCGAAGCAGTAACTCATCTCATTATTCCAGCACCATCTTTGGTTCAACTTATATTTGGTGGTAACAAAAAATTCCTCCTATTGAATTTCCAAAGCAGTCGATTAGCCGCACATGATGATTGTAGGACGGAAGGTCCGAGGGTAATCCCTTCAATCGTCGATTGTACAAAAAAATGACAGGGGCGGACGGAAGGTCAAACCCCGGACCCTAATTAGTAAGCGGACCTAACGTCCGCCCTGTGAAAAGCAGGTGGGCGGATTTAACACTGGTCACCGTGGCGCACGCAACTTCTCTCCGTGGTTCACATAAAGTGTTCCGTGTTTTAGATTTCCATCGTAACAAAGGTATAGGCTTTTTATTTCTGACTAGTATTACAATACTGTGAAACTGAAAGAGTAACAATATTGTATAGAGAGTGAAAATTTGCTTTGAAAGTTAATTTTAAAGTAAAATAGTAAAAATAAAATAAAGAGAGCCGCGGAAAGCATTGTTTGCTTCTACACTTTGCTTGATTTGACAATACGTTTTAAATTAAGATCAACTTGAGCCCAAATCACTCCTTTAACAACATGGCTTCGTAGGACCTGGTTTATGGGCAGTTTTTAACTGGTTTACCACAGCCTTATTGATTAGCATGTTTGAACGTGCTAATTTAGTTTATATATAAATATATTATTTATATTATTTTGTTGAACAACCCATCGTAATCATAAAAAAATCTTTATGTAAATTGTTATTTTTTAATATGCCTCTAAAGTACAGTATGTTTTTTTTTTAACTTGATCCTCCTCCTGAATATCAGGGTGAGGGAGAGACGATTGGCATATTGAAATGTATTAAAAAATAAGCTTGTGAAAACATTTTACAGTACCAGATATTCTTTAACAACGTCCTATATACTTTTATAACGTTTTAATTGCTATAATTTCTTACAACAGTAACTCCAAACCAGCTTTATGTTTGTAACCCAAACCTATGCCTTGTTGAAAATGTAGCCATATCATTTCTAAACTATTAGCTTTTAGTTTTACATTATGAAGGTGCCATGAAAATCAATGAACGATATTTGTGTACCAACTAGGTACGTATTTTATTCAAAGTGGTTAATTATTGTTTACCGGCGGACTTTAACGCTCAATACGGATCGCAATGTTGGATCTTACACGATCAATACGGATCGCGATTTTTGGATCGTGATCCTGGATCACGATACGGATTGAGCGTGTAAAGTCGAATATTGGCGTGTGATCCGTGAATCAAATATTTGACTTTACACACTCAATCCGTATCGTGATCCAGGGTCACTATCAAAATATCGCGATCCGTATTGACCGTGTAAGATCCGCCAATACATTTAGATCGTGGTCATGGATCACGGTACGGATTGAGTGTTTTAAGTCGAATATTGATGTTCAATCTATATTGACTGTGTAAGGTCAAGCACAGTAAACAATACTGTCAATACGATCTAGAATAACATTAGGCCTATCCGTATTGAGCGTGTAAGGACCGCCACTGTTTTTTCAACACACTACATCAATACACTATTGTTTATCACTCTGGCGATTTAAGACTCTGTTCAGGAGATGTAATGGGTATAACAAGTTTGTATTGCATTTTCACTTCAAAATTAATGTACAATCTTTCATAGTAGGCCTACAATATTTAACAAATGAAGACACCTATGTCCCTGTCAACCCTCGTCAAACAGTCTCAAACGGCGAACGCAGGGGCGGACGTTAGGTCCGGGCACGATCTGCCATTAGAGGTTTGACCTAGTGTCCGCCCCGTCAAAACAGGTAACAAATTTCCAGGTCATTTCTGAAGCCCGGACCTACTGTCCGGCTACCGCACATGATTGCCGCCCCACAAGGTCGGGATGGCGTTTCCAAACCACTAACCAGCTCAGAGCCCACAGTCTGGCGCCGACCGCGGGAGAAATTAGCGATACGAGCCTCTGTTTTGACGGCTCCGATCATATCACTCTCTCTCTTGCTCTGTATCTCGGTCCTTGTCGCTCCTGATGAATATGCCGTTCGTGTCTCTGCTCGGGTCGTGCCCATCTTCTTGTTTGTTCTTGCTGATTTTTTCACGGTTGTTGTACTTTCTCTCATTTACATAAATGATACAGGATGATGAGTGAGGTATGTTTCCTAGATGGCGGGTGGTAATGTGAATTTATGGACGTTGGAATGGTGTAGTCGGTTTTCATTCGGAAATGAAAGCGGCGCACCGAAACTGCGATCCTAGTTTTAATCCTCAAAAGGGTTCGCTAATCCCACAACCGAAACTGCGATCCTGGCACAGCGGCCCATCAGCAGGTAACGGAGGGTCCAGCGGGGATTCCAGCGTCCGGTGTAGACTAATGGCTCTAGAATGTTTCACCGTCCGACGTGTCGCTCAAGTCACTTTTCAACCAATGTCAATGAACTGGGACTTCCAAGTTGTACTAAACTCGCACATACCACCCCCTAGAGTCATCATCACTCCTGGGCCAGCAGCCCATTGTTGCGCAGTCGGCATGTTAAATATACGGTTTTAATGCAAAACATGGTATTTGATTGCCTTGTTTCGGACGCCGTTTTCAACCGATTTTCTTTAAACTTGGTAAGTGTTTAGTTGAATAGTTATACAGTATTAGGTCCCTCATACCTCAAAATTTTGAAAATTTAACAAATACAGTATTACTAAGGAAAATCGAGTTACTTTGCTACGTCACAGAGAGTAATATTTGTTGAATCTTCAAAATTTCGAGGTATGAGGGACCTAATATAACTATTCAACTAAACACTTACCATGTTTAAAGAAAATTGGTTAAAAACGGCGTCCGAAACAGGGGAATCAAATACCGTACCATGTTTTGCATTAAAAGCCGTATAGTTAAAATTGCCGACTGCGCAACAATAGGCTACCGGCCCAGGGGTGAAGATGACTTTTGACCTGGACCAATAAACGAAGACTTTCAGGGTGTACATTCCTTCTTTATTTTCCCCCACAAATATATATCAGTCATTCTCAGTTTGAGAGCAAGAGCAGCAGTATCGTCTTACGTACAGTATCGTCAGTATCGTCCTGGGGGCGGCCTCCGTGCCAGGATCGCAGTTTCGGCGTCTGCCTGGGGTCACCCTTGGGGTAAGGATCGCAGTTTCGGCGTCTACCTGGGTTTTGGATCGCAGTTTCGGTGCGCCCAATGAAAGTGAACCTTCTTCTTCTTTGTTTTAAAACCTGCTGGCAAAGGTCTTACTGATTTTTGAAAACCCATGGGATTGTTAATAATAAATTAATAGACCTAATATTTAAAAATGAGCCAAAATGAAGGAAATACCAAGATTTGTTTATGAAAATCTATAGAAAATAATATAATGACAATGAATATTAAATAATGTCCTATATGGAAATCCATGAAATAACATAATAATAGCCACAATGATTGCTAAGAATCTTAAACTTAATTTTCTTAACTTAAGAACGTGATAACTAGGGAAAACATTATTTTGACGTTTCCATAAGGAATGCGTGCAATCTACTTGCTTTCAATGAACAAACGGTAATATCGAAAACCAAAGGACCTTTTGGTTGATATTTGTTCATGGACTTTCTCTACCACCAACACACGCCCTTCCTAATAACATAAGCAACTCCAAACCCCATTTACCCTGACAATAGCTCCCTTATAGTAAAGTATTATGGTCGTGCCACGACAAAACGCTTGTTACATAGTCAATCTGTCGCCGCTATGGCTTCATGGCAATATTCCGCATAACTGCACACCGCTGTGAAGCAACCGCTCACCGTGCGCCGCGCCGATACCGCACGGCACGCCGCGTTATGCACAGTGCGCTCGCGCCATGACATCAACTCCCGGAAATTAAACTCGCAATGAGCGAAAACATTGAACCTCGGCTTCCGGCGGGGATGGCTTCATCTCTTTCGAAATGTAAACAGCTTCCGACACGCCCACGACAATCTCGTGTCGCAGAGATGGAGGCAGTCCGCAACGACTGAGTGAAAAAAAAACTCTCCGTCAGCCAGTTCCCTACCTGGTATTCGTCAAAACAGATGGAAATGTGTTTATTATCAACATAGGAATAGGGATAAACTTCGTTGTTTACCTTATTGAACTACACAAAGATTCTTTGTAAACTATTCAATACTTATTTGTGGAGTTAAGTCCTTCTAATCTTGAAGGAAGAGCTACATCATATTGTAGCTAAAAGAATCTTTGAAATATTTCATCTTCAACAATGTGTTATCTACCTCAGACTCCTCCCCACGACGTGTATTACCTTATATGCAACAATAATATTATTTACGCTGCAGCTACATAATCCACCCATCCATCATCCCGGTGGGGAACTCACACTGACCCCTCGGCAGATCGTATTTCGCGGCGCTCGTTTCCCCGTTTCTCCGTGATATACCTTCCACTCGCGGCGGTCCCGACCAGGAACCTACGTCCAACGTCCGACGAAAGTCCGAGGGCGTTACGTGTTGGATAACGATTGAGCGGATTAACGATGTCCATAACGATCGCCAACGACGCATACAATAGCCTTTCACTGGCCGCTCGTCCGAAGAATTGGGCAACGAATGTTCGATTGTGATCGAGTGTTGTCGAATGCATTCGGTGCCGAGAGAGGTGAGAGGAATATGGGTGATATATAACTGTGGATGCTTTAATCATCAAGTTCGAAATGGGGGAAGTAGTTCAATTTTCTCATTGCAATAAGTTAAAGAAATTCGGCTCAGTAGAAATTGCAGTTAGCTACAACAGGAACCTATCATGTTTTAAATTTTAACTTGACATATACACTAGATCATTTTCATTTTAGTAACATCAATACTGAACTGTGGTACTCTTTGAATACTTATTACAACATCGTCACAGGAAGAGCTACAAAGTATTCATACGCAACCACAGTCACCTGATGCAATTTCTTCATCAACGAGATTCCTATCACTACCTCCATTTCACCCAGCCTGGCTGAAGCACTTGGCAAGTGCGGGATGAATCCCATTCTCCGCTGGCGGTTAAGTAGTTGTGTAATTTATTAGTTGATCATGGCGAGTTATTCTGCTTTCCAGGGAATTAATGTAACTTTTGCAATACTGGCGGATGAATTTGTCTGTTTTCATCGATGCATGTCCCGCTACATTTACTTGCAGTTGATATGCTTACTTGATTTCTTTGATGGATTGTCCTTTTTAATAGTTATAGTTGTAGTGCTAACTCACCCTTGGACTTTGCCATTATAAGATGGATCTTGCTCAACTGTTTAAGCAAGATCTAAGAGATCATTAATCATTCCTAACCTCCACTTTAAAGCCATGAAATTATGTTATTTATCTCACTGGATTTACTCAAAACAGTTGGGGTAACCCAAAGAAAACTATGGAGACGCCATCTTACGATCTTGAGAATCTTCTTTTCTCTATTAGTTTTAGAGTTCCCTGGAATTCTTTAGCAAGAAGTTATAGGGAAAGTAGTTTACAAAGGAGTTAAACAAATTTTAACATCTGATTTGCTTGATTGATTGAAGTTGTAAGAAACATACAGCTCTTAACTGTATAGTTTCTTCAATAATCTACCGTTGCACTATCTGCTCCTTACTCATACACTGAGTTATTTCGTCCAATCGATCGCTTTCACTGCTTCATCAAGGCGTTGCGTAGCACTCTTCTTTCCTTTTTCCCTGGCAGTATTGCCCATCACCCGGTTGCCTTCCACTCTCCGCCCCTGGCGTGCCACTTCACCAGACTGATGCATCTTGCCCAACAGCCGCCGTATCACCCGTGATGATTCCCACGCGTGCACGCCAGAGCGCACCGCCGCCGCGGTGTTTATGTTATATTGTGCACGAAGATTGCGCCACCGTCGCGGCAGCTGCCGTGCGCGATAACCGCCGCAGTCACGGGCGGCCGTCGAATGATTCAATCAAAGTTATAACTATCGACGGTGTTGAATATGAAATGGTTGAAAGGTCGGGTATGCTCAGCAGTGTTTCGTGATTCAAAGTATACATTTATGAAGAAAAGTAATTGAAGAAGGAAATGTGAAAACCCCCATATAATTGAAAGGGGAAAAGTTAATTCAACTAAATCTTATGAGCTTTATGAATGAGTTTTTTTATTAATCTTTCACCTCATTACCTAGAAACATTGGGTTTATGAAAATTTTATAGCGGTTTTTATTACTCTTTTTTAAAAGCCATTAAAAACTTTCTAGAACATTTTAAGTCAATATATTTCAATCTAAGAAGACTAACGTATTCTTACTCAATTTATCTTTATTTTACCTAAAACGTTTTATTTACTACTCCATTTTCTTATCCTACTCCTTAAGATCGCACACATTGTAAGTTCGTGTATCTGACATTCTTGGGCGAATATCAAGAAGTAGGCCTATCAAGAATTATCTAGAAGTAAGCTGCTAACCTGAATTATTAACCTGAGTTAAATGGTTTAAATTACCTGGATTTCTGACAAGTGATCCTGTTACTTTGGGTGACTGCCATAGGTTTCAATCCTCAGAAAGGACTTATTATCAAGTCTAAAACGCAAAACTTCTAGAGATTTATATAATTGAATGTCAAACCAGTAGTCCTAGAAAAAAAACACAAAAAACCAAGACTGGTTAAAATGCAATTTTCAAGATTGCATTTAAAATATTTTTCATCATAGAAAAATGCATCTCGGTATTATTTAAACCATTATGATTAATGTGTAAGCTCCAAAAATCAACCAGGAAGTCAGCTCCACAGCCACAGCTCCGGGGAGCAAGGAAGGCGGAAGACAGAGCGATATACTTACAGCCCTCCCCCACCTCCACGTGCACAACAGAACTATGTGTAACTGGATCGCCTTGAACGTTAGTTATTATATATCCGATAAAACTGCACGAGGGAGCAAAGGTTAAGGCGGCTGACATTCCCGCATGTTCCACTTCTGCCGCAAATCCAATATCGGCAACCTTGAAGCCGTGACAAAGACCACAGCAAATTTTGATTGGGGTTTTCGGCTAATTCGCATCTTTGTGGCTCCCCGCCTCTATAGGGCTATAGTGTCTGGTGATGAGACGCATTACAATGGCCCCAGGATTGTCCCTTTGTGCACGATTGTCTCGCCGGCCATCCCAGGACATCACCCTCTCATGGTATCAACTACTTGATGGCAAATTCTTCTCATGCGTGCAATCATTGACGTGATTAAATTTCTTTTATGTTTGAAACGCGCGAAATTATCTAGGTTTATTCTCGCTAAATTTACTTTGCATTCAGTTTAGTGTGACTGGATTATTGATGAACACAGTTACGGTCGTTAATTAAATAGAAAAAAGTTAAAGCTTGGACCTTAGACACTATATTTTGGTTTTCTTAACAGAAGCTACCCTTCTATACCAAAAGAATGTATGAACTCTGAATCAAGAATTATTTTAGATTCCTTGCTCTGAATGTTTAAAGAAATAAAAGAGCTTAATTGTTGTAATAGAGAACAATATGTTGGAGCCATGAATAAGGCTTTGATAAAGTTTTTGGAAGTAAGGCTTTCCAGGTTTAAAGTTTAAAGTTACTCATTTAACCCCTCTAGCTAGGTGGACATTAAGTGTTTATAATATAGTTTCTCGTCAATAAACTCGTGAAATACCTATAATTTATTGCTATAAAATCACCATATAAAATATCGACTTCAACACAAGCAATGCAATGAAAAGTAATAAATAATTTACTGCAATGAAAATGCAATTACTATATCGATCGTAAAAGTTAATAATACAGTAAGAAACAATTATACTCTTGTTGCCATAAACACAGAGCATTTAAGTCCTACAGACAATTATTACTCCGTTGACCTTTCAAATTCCCGTCTTAAATTTCCTGAAAATCCTCTACATTCTAAAAACCTCGCCAAATTGAGGAAGAACTCTTGATAGCTCGCTGAACAAACAAAGTGACAAAGTGAGCCTAGGACCTTTCCCGTCTCAGTGAAGAGCGATGCAGCTTGGTGGTAGTGGGCGGATTTGTAGTAATGTCTCACAAAATTGCCTCATCACTACAAGGTCCTTGGGGTGCAGTGTCATCTTCGATCTTCACTGTTCTTCCTGGCGCAAGTGACAGGCGAGTTTGTCACGCTCTGGATAAAGCCATAGGAAATTATCACTTTACTACCTAACATACACCTAATTACACTTAAACTTCCAGATAGAATATATGAGACGCCAACCAGTGGTCATCGAGATGGTGTATTAACTGTTGGAGACCCGGGTCACATGGGCGGGGGAGGGCGCCAGGCCGTAGCGGCGAAATGTCATGATCTGTTCTACAACAATTAGATGTCGAAACATAGAGCGTGTCTTTCACAAACAACCATTAGCCGATTGAAAGTGGAGTGTTGCCCGTTTGTTCGGCTACAAACTGGCAGCCTCTCTAATGCCTTCGGTGATTTGGGCTTTGATCTCGCCCGAGGGAAAAACACATTGTGGTCAATGTGTGCAAAACATGTGCGGCAGAGACAGTTTAGTTTTGGCAAAAGGGTTGCTATATAGTAGCCTCCACCATTGCGTTAAAAATATGGTAACAAACTTCTCTGCGGTTTGTGGATGTTTTCATTGAAAACAAAAGGCAATAAATCATTAAAAATGAATCATTTGAAATTTGAGGATAAACAAAGATTTGTAATAAGAAGAGCTTACAAAATGATTATTAAATCTTAAGTATTATGTTCGTCTTACTGAGGAAGTCTAGTTTTTACTTAATATCGCTTAAATTTAATTTGATTGATTATGTAAGGAAGGACTCATGGATATCATGTCTCAGGATATGGAATAAACTTCCTCAGAGTTCTGCAATGGTTGAGCTTAGCATATTCCTAAGTTTGTGTTAATTATATTGCAGCAATTACCATTTTGTGAAACAAAATAAATTATAACTTCTGTTTTCGTTTACCTAGGCTCACGCTGGAATTATCACTTCATTCGTTCGTTTGTCATTATCATTTGGAAGTAAAAATGTATTTTTAACTCTAAAAAGCCAAACATGGACTCAATCTGCATAGATATAGATCAAAGTTTTTCATTAACTTCTTAATCTCCCATTTCTGGCGGAGAGAAAAATTTCTACATTCTTGGTCCGAGTAAAACTTCTCTGTTGAAGTATACAAAAAGTGGGTAAAATAATGAGATGCTTTAATTTCAGTCACCCTCATGACCTTCTGAGGGGTCTTCCATGCAAAAGGACTTGACTGTATTTTCCGGCATGGGGAGTCCCCCCGGTGATCACCGGTACTACCGGTATAGTGCACCTTCCGGCCACCAGATAGCATCGCATCTTGCAGTCAGCACGTCGTGAGAGTATTAAAATCACACTGTTCCTCCTGATGGATCATTGTACCATCCCAGTGTTGAACGGCGAACCCATTGTTCCCTGGTCTGTGGTCCGAAAGCGGAACACTCAAAATAGTTTACGTCTACAAACACTGACGATTCCGGCACCACTTCTTTTTTATACAGCTGCACACACAATATGTCTGATATTTTTGGTTTCAAATAGGAAGGTGTGGAAGAAACCTTCGATTTATAATACAATGTCAAAGGAAACATTATCGGTTGTGAAAAACACCTTCTGATCGGAAAGTCAATTTCGTAAAGACCTGCATTCCCGCATTGGCCCAGAACGGTCTTCATTAGCCGTTCAGATCGAATCCGTTCCAGTTAAATCCAAGGGTGCGCTTAATTAGCCCAAGAAACTGACGCTAATGGTCCTTGATAGTTCTTTTGATAAAGTGTCGTTAGGTAATTAAGATTAATGTATAGGGTATAGCACGACGATGAATGGTGAATTTGAAGTTGGAACGATAACTCCGAGATTGAATTACACCATGTCATGCTATGGTCCACACCCCAAATTTGAAATGATTTATGATTACCAAATCATGGTTTTAGTTTTTATTTTTATGTGGGTATATCTTGAGTTTTAGTATAGATAAATGGAACGTGAATGAATATCTGTCTGTGATTTTAGTATAAAAATAACCATTCACTATAAAGTTTATAATTTTGTAAATGATTTAATAAACACCAGTGCTTTACATCAATAGGTTTTTCATCAATCACGGCAGTTAGCAAATGCCATAAAATATATGATCAACATGAATATATAAGACAAATTTAGAAGGTTTATATCATTTACCAAATCACATAAATACCGCATACCCAGTTCAACCCACCAGACAGCAAAAAATGTATATATATTAATAAGTCTCCTACATGAACAGCAGTTCGGATCAGATTTGTATAGAAAGCAATAACTTCCAATTCTCTTAAACGTGTCCAGGATAAGGTCCAGATCCAACCCAACAGATAGCATTGAGGTACCGGATATTTACTGTGTGTCTGCTCTGTCGCCCGAAGGTGTTTGAACACTGTATGTTGTGAGCGGCTTGGGCGTGTTCCGGGCGTACTCCGGTGGCTGAGACAGTCTGTACCGGTTATTTACGGATGTGCCCCGGTGGTGTTAGCACACTGTATGTTGTTTTGGGCGTGTTCCGGGCGCGTTATGCCTACCGGGAGTCTGATCGGGAGCAAGGACTGGCCTCCCGCAGTGGATTACCTTCCCTGGGCCTTGCCGCCGCCGCCGCCGCCGCCGCTACACTTTCGGCACAACCGGCTCGGTAATAGCTGCCTGTCAATGCACTTAACCATCGACGGTTAACAAATACAATCGATTCTCGGTATCTAAAACCTTTGATAGATCGAAGTCTTCTCTATCTCGAATTATTTTCAATCCTTTTGGAAAACCCTGTATATTTAACTAACGGCTATTTTATCTCTATAAGTTGAAGGGTGAAATATGACATCTATAACTCGAAATCCAGTAGATGAACCAAATTTGAATTTGAACTTTACCTCCGAATGTAGGTTTACCTTTATATATTGAAGTCTTCTCTTATTTTCAACGCGCACAAATTTTCCCATGCGCACAAATCGCAAGGAGCTGGTGACACTTCCGGTACAAGGTTTGTCTCCTGTCACAATACTGTTCTCCTCGTTACTTCTGTAAGTCTAATTTAACATATAATTACCGCAGTTACTAGATCCGCTAAATAAGGAGAACTACGTGTAATTCAAATAAAAATTGTACTCTGTGAATTCGTGTTAGCAAGAGTCGACAGTATAGGGCCTATGCGTTTTTCCCCAAAACAAAACCTTGTAGAATCTATGTTGGTTTTTATAAGGATTTACATTCAGAGACTTTGTCATGGGACAAATATCACGAGTATGTTTGTGTCTATTTTTTTATTTAAAATTAATTTAGATAATTATTTGCTGAACCTTTACGGACTTTAATCTGTTTACAGTGTTAAGGTGGATGTTAATATATTTTCACAGGAACCCCATACTTATTAACAAATGAACTTAAGAATAAGATGAAAAGAGATTTAATTGACAACAATCGGAGGTGTAGGCTTAGGTGCTGAAGGCTTTCCATAACGTAGCAGGCTCACCGTAACCCACGCCTTCCTATTGCTTCGTACGGTACTAAATGTGATAAACACCTGGCTATGTTCCAACTGTGAACCGTAATGCAAGACACCTGAATTTTATCTACTGTACCTGTTTATTTATTGCTCGACATTATCATTATTCTGTTGGTGATTGTTCTGTAGAATAACAACAGACACTTTAAATGTTACTTTTTGCATAGTGATATTTAGAAACATTCTTTTTTAGATCTTCCCAGTTGAATTGTATACCGTAATTCTATGATAAAATTTCCATCATACAATAAAGCCGGGGGTGATACAGGCCTATGTTGTATATTTTCATTAAAATTAGTATACGAGTAGCTAGGTGATGCTTGACAAGTCATGAGCGCGTCAATTGCGAATTTGTCTTTAATAGTTCCAATTACATTAAGAGACGTTGTATAATGTTTTATGATCCATGGCAGGCTTTTTAGTATTTAACATTCCCTCTATGAAAAATTAACTTTTCTTTGAGTTGTAGCAAAAGTTAAATTGAAAAAATATATATCTCTGTAACTATGAGTGATGTTAAACTCTAAAGTTTTCTAGTTGGGAAAGAATCGACTGCAGGACCAATCACACTCAAATTGAATGTTGTATAAAAATTACTTGTTAAACACAATATTTTCTTTGGAATGTATCTAACAATTTAAAAGCCTTTCAAGGGTCGCTTCTCTAAGAAGCTTCTCTAAAATAGTAGCGTTTTGTTAAATTTGTTTTTACGATATAGGCCTGTGTATGGTTTTTGTATACATTTGGTTTTGTGATTTTGTGTATATTGTCGGACCAAAAGTGATCAAAATAGTTATTATTAAAAATATAGAATAATAGAAAGAATAGAACTCATTTAACGTGTTAAGATTGGAGTTCCGACACATTTGATTTATCTCCCATAAGAGCAATTTATAAGTAAACTTGAACACACTGCTTGTCATATTTCATTATTTTATCGTCCGATTGAATTAGAATGAATTATATTATTGAATCTTAAATGAATATACTGTGGATTTTGCAATATTGATTTAATTGAAAAATATTATACAAGCGTAAAAAATCTTTAACAGAAGGAAACAATTGATTTGTTCTTTCAGTTTGATGGTAAAAGACTATTCCATACAGTACTTGCAAAAAAAAATATTCCTCCCAAACCATATTTATCTTCGTTAGAGCTATAAACCATAATTTTCTGATCACAAATAAAGAAGTTATTGTGTTTCCAGTTTAACATTGCTCATAGGAATAGACGATATCGGGATTGACTCCAACGCCCTGTTGATGGAGCGATAAGCGGCGCATTAGTGTAGTAAAATTAAGCCAAAATATGGCTGGAAAATGAAATAATTTTTGGACAGCTAATTTTTGCTAAAATGTGTTCTATACCATCCCCTGACCTCCTCACAAAAGTCCCCTGAAATCCCCAGTGGGCAACATGCCTAAAAATGATGGGATGCCCGCGTGGAGTCAGAAATAAATCTTTCTTCGACCAATGGGTTTATGTACATCAAATTAAAGCTCTTAAGTAGTAGAATTTAATGCCGCAAACCCCATCTCAAAAGGTTGCCTGAGTCGAAAACGGCAGCCTGTCAAACTTTGAATAAAAATCAAATTTTAACCTAAACGCTTAAAAATGTAATAATTTTCGAAATACTTGACCTTTCGAGGTGCGGTTTGCGGCAAACGTTTGCTTTTACAATTACCTTTGAAAATTCGGATAGCTAGTCATATGCTTATCATACCACCCTTGAACCACCCTCCACATGGACGTCCCAAAGAGGAAGTTTTAAAATAAATTTCTTAGACCATAGCCATCCTATACATAATTTTAAAGGTCTTAGTAAGGAGAGTACATAGCCGAAAACCAGACCTCAAAAGGTCAAATACGTCGGAAGTTATTGTATTTCAAAGTTTTGATAGTATTATTTTATTCTAAACTTTGAACGCCTGCCATTTCACTCCCGACAGTTATATTGAGGTCGGGTTTACGGCATTCTATTCTACATTTGAAGACCTTTAATTTGATATATATAAACCTTCTGGAATGTATTTAAATTTAGTATGCTTAATATCAAATTTTAATGTAACTCCTTATGGGCCAACCCCTCATTTTTAAGCGTGATCCCCATATGGGATTTCTGGGGACTTTTTGGAGGAAGGTCAGGGAACGCCATAGAACACATTCAAAAGAAATTGGCTTTCCAAAATTATTTCATTTTTCCCGACTAATTTTACTACACTACATTCCCCGACACTTGAGCACAGATTGAACGACGTCAATAAACAGTAAACCATTGACTGGCTATGGCGGTTGCGAGCGGTCGTGAAGACGATGACCCACGCGCGTTGCGTGTCAGATGCGCGGGGAGATAACAGGGACGACCTCGGGAAGACGGTCAAGGATCCGCGGGGTTCACTGTAACACGAACACGCGCGGAGGGTGCAACGATAATTAAATGTTTGGGCTCGGTGCCAACGACGCGGACGGTGCCGTTGGATTAAAAGCTAGATGAAGTGAAATAAAACGGATTGAAGTGAGCTCAAAATGGGATGCAGACTTGTAAGTATCTTAAAGATCATATCCTATGTTCTGGTTGTAATTAAACACTTATAGCATTGATTGGGACTTTAAGCTCGTTCGTCAGCCAAAGATGTATTATAAGTAAATAAATAAATATTTTTCTTCAACTTAAGATTTTAAAAATATAATACTTATTTTTCATGCAGAACCTTTATCATTATTCCCAAGACAACATATACCTGTTGGACATCCTTAGAATCCGCCATATGCAATACAAATAGGATATATGACTGTTCATTGGTTACAGTACTAAGTAACCAACTAAAAATAGTAACAAAAAACGACGGTTCATTAACATTATTCAGTTAATGTGTTCTGCACAAACACAAGTGCTGGTGGACTTGCACAACACTGTTGTGTACAAGTCATATTTATATCATGTTTCAACGACATGTATTTTCATTATCGTTCTAACGGGTTCATATTATTCAGTTGTTAGAACGAGTCAAGAAAAAAATTAACATACTTCGTCGAGACAATAAAATATAACGTCAAAACACAATATTGTATTGTACACCGATCGGCAACTCATTGAGCTGAACAAAATAATCGTTGACACGTTATCTGGCAGCATCTACAGCGACGCAGGGTTGCTAAATGTCCGGTGCTGAGGGAGCCAGGGGCACCAACGTTTCTCACAGACAACAGCACAATATGCTACACAATATACTGCGGTTCACAGCCAGCAATTAATAAGGCATCGGTGTACAATAACTGCTGCATTGCGTGAGCCGACTGTGCGACCGTTGCTTCACGATGTCAAAGCGACGACTCCGATAACGACGACGTTCCTTCGCAGATACAATACACTGGGAAATACTTTGTCCTGTCAGCAAAGACACTAAACTCGTTTGAAAGAGGAAAGGTTTCTCGAAGTGTCACTAAAATCGTGTCGCAATATCCCGTTTTGGGGGTTCGCACAATTGGAAGATCTTATAAGGATGTAAATAACTCTTCCAAGCTGGAGTACCCTTCGAGGTTCGTCTCTAATCATCCTACAAGTAAAAAATTGTTGTGTGCGTTTAAAACTAAATAAACCCCGACTACACGCACTATTATACAATTACAAGAGCATTTACTAGGAGAGGTACAAATCGAAAAAGGAAATATTGCCAACAATTATTTGAACGGCAACAACTGAACGCTTGCAGCGAATGTGAGACCCTGGCGGAATGGCTCTGCGCAACTAATCATCAATAAGAGGATATTACTGGGACATCATCTAATGGTGTTTCCACCTTCCTCCGGCCTTCGCGATCTTGCCTCCTTGACTTTACTATGTCCTGTATAAGAATGTCTGAACTATATTCGATTGTAAAATTCGGAATTGTTATAGTAGGTTTATATCTCCACATTACTATTGTTAATAAAACTGCTAGAACTCATTTGTGTATTTGAGGTTTTAAATTAAAAACAACCTGAGATGACAAAACTGATTATAAATGTTATTTATTCAAATGAGAGATGTAATGCGATCTAGTAAATTATATTGCTATTAGCTTTATTTACTGTAAACAACTTAATTTTAAGCCTGGAAAACAGCCAGGCTTGTACTGATCAGCAAGGGCAAAGGTGATCCCGAGCTGCCGTCGTCCCACAGGCCTCTCTGCATGTTGGACACGGCTGGGAAGCTGTTCGAGAAGCTGATCCGTTCCCGCCTGACTTCTGCCGTGGAAGCTGCCGGGGACTTATGCCCCCGTCAGTACGGCTTCAGAAAGGGACGGTCAACGATCGACGCTGTCACCGAAGTTCAGAGAGCTGTGGAGAGAGCCGAGAGCCACAACCATTTCTCCCGCCGAGTAGTGCTTCTTGTTACGCTTGATGTCAAGAATGCCTTCAACTCGGCGAGGTGGGTCGATATGTTGGATGCGCTTCGCAACACCTTTCGTATTCCTGCATATCTTTTGCGGCTCATCGAGGATTATTTACGCTCTCGAAGCCTGATTTATGACACGAGGGACGGAATGCGGACGATGGAAGTCACTTCTGGTGCCGCACAAGGTTCAATACTCGGCCCGGATCTCTGGAACGTTGCCTATGACAGCCTCCTGAGGTCCGAGATGCCTGAGGAAACCACTTTGGTTGGGTACGCCGATGACGTCGCAGCTCTCATTGCTGCACGCAACCTTGAGCTGGCCCAACTAAAGTTGAACCGAGTCATGCGTGTGGTCAACACCTGGATGTCAGATCACGGTCTCTCGCTTGCTCTCAGTAAGACGGAGATTGTGATCCTCACGAAAAAGAGGATCGACACCGTCGTCCCACTCCGAGTGGGAAGGGAGGTGGTCACATCAACTCGTGCCGCCAAATACCTTGGGGTTATGGTGGACACCAAGTTAAGCTGGAGGGATCAGATCTTCCGTACGGCGGACAAGGCCGCTAAGGTAGTTGCTATGAGAGCTTACCTTACCTTAGTAGGCTGATGGCCAATCTCGGGGGTCCCCGATCCAGCAGAAGACGTCTGTTGATGTCCGCGGTCCAGTCCGTGCTCCTTTACGGGGCAGAGGGGTGGGCAGGCGCTCTAGATAAGGAGTGCTACAGGTTGCGACTCGCCCGGGTTCAGCGTCAAGCTGCGCTCAGGGTGTGTTCCGCCTACCGGACAGTGTCCGAGCCTGCCGTCCTGGTGGTCGCCGGAGTCATCCCTGTCAAGCTCTTGGCAGGGGAGAGGAAAGCGATTTATCAGAGACAAGGCGAGATCGGCAAGGACACGGCAAGAACAGAAGAGCGCTCCCGAACCTTCCAGCAGTGGCAACACAGCTGGGAGCACGACACCCGAGGACGATGGACTGCGCGACTTATCAAGCAGGTCCAACCATGGGTGGAACGGCGGCATGGGGAGGTGGACTACTACCTGACCCAATTTTTGACAGGTCACGGCTATTTTCGGTCGTACCTGAACCGGATGGGAAAGACCGGTTCACCGGACTGCATTTATTGCCCGGGTGTTCCCGACGATGCGGAACACACATTCTTCCGCTGTCCCCGTTGGGAAGGGCCCCGCCTGGAGACCACACAAATCTTTGGTGCATTTTCGGTGGACTCGGTCTGCCAAAAGATTTTGGAGGATGAGGGCAACTGGGATTGTTTGTCACAGTTCGTCCGGGGCACCCTCCTGGAAAAGAAAACCGATCTGGACCGCGAAGTGGCCCAGATCCCTTGATCGAGCTGCTGGATAAGGAGCGAGCCCCACGGGTGTAAGCCAAATTTAGGCCTAGCCTGACGTAATGTGATAAACAATTCCAGGTTAGATTCCTAAAGAGTAGAGGAGGTTTTTTAGTGGGTAAACCCGTTTTTTAGGGGAGCCCCACACTACAGGCTGGCCACCTGTGTGCGTAATGCATTTTTCCGCCTCTCCCTCAAAAAAAAAAAAAAAAAAAAAAAAAAAAAACCCGTCGCAGCAGACCTGCGTACTCAGCGAATTTCCAAACGATCTTGAGATATTGTATTTTCCCCATTAACACCATAAGAATGGGTATGTAGGTTGGCTGCCTTGGGATGTTGTTAGAAAATGTTAGTTTTGTTAGGAAATGTAATAGTTACGTTAGGTAAATGTCAAACTGTATCAATATTTGGCACTTTTTAATTTTCCCCATAAACCCCATAGGGGTGAGTACGTAGGTTTGCCGCCATGTGGGTGTTGTAAGCAAATATCAGTTGAACCCTACCAAGTGAATGTACATGCCAAATTTTATCAAGTTATTCCAATAAATAAGCGAGATACAGGGTTTTGTTGATTTCCCATAAGATTAACATGGAAAACTTATTTTTGGCTTTTCTCCGTAACCTGCTAAGCCAAGTTAAAAATTCAAAATACTAAATTGTTTGTTTTTTTAAGCTCTTTTAAATGGTTTTAATTTAAATTGTTGAATTTTGAAAATTATGCTCCAAAAATGCAAAAAACCCATTTTTGACCCCTTTGAAACCTCATAAAACCCTGTTCCCATAACCCGATCATGCTGGTTCGCGAACTCATGAAAATAGACCTAGCCTTACACCTTCATACCAAATTTCATAAAAATCGGAGGTCCCCTTCAAAAGTTATCAGTACCACGGACACATATATATATATATATATATATATATATATATATATATATATATATTTATACATATATATGAAAATGAACGAACGGTGTTTTTGGCTTCTGGGGACCTCAAAATGAAAAAGTAACATGGTCCCGGGCTTAGGTCTTACCATGACTACTACCGTAATAGCGTATTCCCTATAGGGAAATTCGCTAAAAACAACTTAATTTGGGGGCAGCAACGCTCGCCTGGTAACTGCTAGTAAATGTATAGGCCTAACAGAGATTAATGGTTGTGGATTAATGTAACTTATTTAGCTTACAGATATTAATGATGACTTTTTAAATTAATTTCCTCTATTCACACTGATTTTCCATAGAAGTATCAGTTTAGCATAAGCTATGTTTTGACATGTAAGTACTGTTCTTTTTTTTAAAGTATGATTTAGTTTTAGGCATTGACAATGTCACCTGTTTTCTAGCTGTGCTAGACATGTAAAACGTTTTGTTTGTGACAATGATGTTGATTCTGATTCTATTATTTCATTTTCATCATATACTTCTAGTATTATTGCTGTACATTAAAAAATTTTGCATTTTTGAATTTGGCAAGTGTCGTGAAATTAAATTTGTTGCCATTACTACACACAAAAGACGTCAGGAAATAGTCAGGAAGGGATTTCGTTCACTGCAAGCAACAAGAATGACAAACTGAAGAATTAGAAAGTGAAAATCCAAACGTCCTAGTAAAGCAGGAAAGCGAAAGGGTTGTTTCGGAAGGAAGTTACAGTTTAATCACTTGTGAAAGGATAGGCTTTGGGCGTTTGAGCGTTTAAGCATTAGAAAGTGGTCGAAATCAATTAAGGAAAACGTTGCAGTTTAATGAGCTAAATCAATTTTATTGTGGGTACTCATTGTTGGCCGTGTAAACCAAATACTTAACTACTTTTTATCTAGGCAATTTACTTTACCATTTTGTTTTTATTTGTATAAAGATGGGAGATTTTTAAGGAAACAATAAAACACTGTGTTTGCAATGGAAATCAACAAATCAATTTCTATGCAAATTACTAAATTGTAAGAGAAACTTTGATTGTAAAATGGCATTAGCCCATAGTATAAAAAATGTGAATTAAGATAATAGAGAGAAATCTTGCAATTTAGAACTTTCGACTAAACATCCAACCAGTTATGACCGCTCCTACAGATTCAATGAACAAAGGCGCAATTCCATTGACAGCTGGGTAGTCGGCTGCACGCCCCAGATACTGCAGTGATAGTTGCGACACGCTGGTCAACTGACCTCTGCCCTCCGCTTATCTCGCCAAGGTCAAGCTGCCAAGGCTGCGCTACCGCTACATACAACTACCGCCCTCACCCACGACACAACTGTACTGTGCTACGAAACCTTAGAGGAGTAAAACAATAAAGAATAAAGTGCAAAATATAAAAAACGACATGTTTTGCTCAGTATAAATAGGAATAATGCATATGTAAGTCGAAATGTAACTATTGATATTACTAACATTAAATGACCTACTAAATTAAAATAAACAATGGTGGGTAAAAATTATCATAGAATATAGTAAGAAGATAAAAGAAGAACTCTGTAATTTTAGACAAAAAAAAAATCCCGGATACATCAAGTGCCTACATTTGCAAATCCCTAAATTCTTAAATTGCAAAAATCTAATTAAATAATATGGGTTCAACAATGTGGCGTTTCAATCAGTTAAGGGGACATGAGCAGAGATAAAGGGGTTTATGGAGTTGTGTGTTAGAGATTTTTAGACATGTGAATCGCTTGATTTATAATTCAACCTCCCCTTTTCTTCAAATGGTGTGTTACCATTTGTGTAGACCTGGTTTCTGAACAATTATGCTTATTTAAGTATGTTTAGATATGTAGACTTTCTATTTTTAGATCCAAGACACTTTGTTCGTCATGCTCGTCAGCTTGTTTGTTGTTTTTTCACTGATTTGCACTCGTGTCTCCCCAGCGAACGTTTTCGACGGCGGTTGTGCGGTGGCAGGGGCCGGCCGCGCAGTGAGAGTGATATTATGTTACGGATTCACCCGAGTCCCCCTACTTTCTACTATCAGCTGGGCCGCCAACGGTTGCGTTCTCCACTTTCACACTCAACACTTGCCAACTGCATATAGCGGCTGGTTAATCATAGAGTAAACAAGGCTGCAAAATACTCGCTTGGCTTGTACTGATACTCGTGTTGCGAATATAATTTGCATGCAAATTTCGGGTTACATGTTTAAATAACTAGTTTAGTCTTTACACGGCAATTTTCCTGGTTCTATAAACGAAACGTTTAAGACTCAAACCAAAACGGTTTATTTTTTATTTAGTTCTTAATACAAGTTATATTTGTCCAGCACATTTTTCATTGTTGGAAGATATAAAAAATTGTACAGAAGGTAAGTTTAGAATTTTCATACTTAAGGATAAGGAAAGAACACACAAAATATCTATGAAAAACATGCGGTATCTAATTCAGAACAGAAATTTGCACTTTGAAGATCCAAAGCATTTTAAGTTTCGTAACTCTAGTTCAAAGTTTTATATGTGAACATTACATTAACTTCATTATTACTTTTACAACCATTTGTGTGCAGATAATTGTTTTGGTGCTTTCTTCTCATTTAGAAGAGTGCTTATCCACAAAAACTAACAAGGAAAAGAATTCAGTAGCTACATTGAAAAGATTGAAAACCAACATGGTTGAATTTAGCAGACCTTGGACTGGGAGTAGTATGAACATTTCAGCAACATTTAATACATTATGAAAGCAGGAAATTTTAAATTATTCTGACATTAATTTTATAATCATAAGCTATTAAGTTCAAGGAAATCTTCTAATACGTAATTAAGAGAACATAATATTATTTGCAAACCGGTTTAGGGCTACGAAAACTTGGTCTTCAACACTAAACAATTTCAACATAAATATGACGTGACAATAAATCTGTAACCAATTAACAAAATAAATGATTATTTAGGACAGGTTGTAAATAAGAAGCAAATATTGATAGTGACTCAAAGTTTGGTTCCTGTTTTTTATTGACTTTCTATGCTGATTTCTTACGGTATCTATTAAAGTAGCTATTTAGAAATTTTCTATCCGAATGACCAATTAAAATCTACATTCCGGAAGTCACAATTAAATTCTACACTAGATATTAGAGAGAATGCAAAGCGCGCGTCCTCAACAGATAAAGATCTGATGAGTAGGAGCCGAAGTGAAATGCACTTTCCTCCTTCAGTTACGGTGCATGATTGTGCATCTCGCCATGCTCTTCACTAGTGTTCACGGTGCATTTCTCCGCTACAACATGCTGGCATAATATATTTTGTTTAGCAGTAAGTACAGTTTCACAACCAAGAAAGTTTTTAGTAGCCGATTTTAATTACTTTGACAATATGGTTCTGATGGAAGGAGATTCCATTTAGTTTTGAAGTAACTCTTCTATAAACATTTCCATAATTAAAATTGATGGAGTATTCTATCCAGGATCGAGTCTACAGGCTGAAGAATGGGGGTTAATAAAATTTATTAAGAAACACGAAAATAAAGATTTGATACACGTTTGCCCTAATGGACGACAAAGATGACCATATTTGTTCATAAGGCAAGGATAAAAAAAATGTAACTTTAAATGCTAAAATAAGATTATTTATTGCAGAAACATCAATATTTCCTTATCTTGATTGATTTGATTAATGATCATAATTGCTTTTTAAAAGCGAATTAACACATTGTTAAATATATGCTAATGTAAATAAAATATACAAGTAGGTCAATGGGTTGACTATTATATAGCATGAATACAGCTATATTGATAAACCACCGTTGTACTTTTTTAAATCTTTAGGAAATCTTAAAGCAGCATTTTAATCAACAACTCCATAAAGATTGTCATTTTTCACTCTATACCATAAATTGCAACGCGACGTTACTGGAGACAGAGACAGAGGAAGGCGCGGGTGTAAGCTCCGCGAGCCGCTATAGTCAGTGACATCCTGTGCGTTTCCGCTGCCCTGGTTACCCAACCGTCAGTTCCCGTAGATGGAGCATTGTCGGCCAGGGGAACCGGCCACCTCCCTACAAGGGTTGCGTCACTCCCCCACACCTCGGGTAACGCTGCGTTACGGAGTTAGCGTTACGTTACGGTGACACAGGGGCGCGGCGCGACCATAGCGGGCTGACCGGGCGACCCAGTTGTGCTGGATAAAGAGGTGATTAAATAAAGGTCTCGGTAGGGAGGAAGAGGGAATTGTGTGTTTAATTTGAGTTAAAGATGTTTGATATAAACTAGTGCACGTGTTGCTCGACATCGAGCAATTTATCTTGGTACAATACAAAAGTTACATTTAGTTCTAAATCAATGACATCCGACCAATCCAATATTGTGAATATCAGTGACCACAAAAAATTACAACTGTACGTTAACATATGTTTCAAATGCTCGAACCAATCTCAATGTTATTGTAATAAGAAAATTTAAAATTTAGTTTGTGGATAGCGCCCTTATTTTAAGTCCGATCCTCATAAATTTTTGGCGAAAACAACAAACTACAGACGAAGCCCTAAATAACAACACCAAAAAACCTGAAAATCGGGCGAGAATTGTAGGGAGAGTTCTCTGCATAAAAAAAACCTTATATAGCGTAAATAAGTATAGATGCTTCTAAATACAGTGAGAGTGAGGAAAAATTAAAAGCAATTATTGGTACAATATATACTTAGGCCTAATCTGATTTGAAATTTTGTATGAATTGTTTCTTCGGCTAAGGGGAGGCTAACTCGATATTTTAATACAACATTATAAATACCGCATAAAATACTGTATTTTCTTAAGAGAACTTTTAACAATGTTGTAGTGTCTCTTTCTCTTTTACACGGAAGAAGAAACCATTCTACGGTCTATAAAGGGGTGCTCTTGAATTATTGGGTTGAGCTGTTTCGTCAAACCCACATTAGTTTTGTGAGAGCGATAGTCGTTCTATTCACAATTGAAGACAGACTAACCAAGATAAATTTGTTCATTTTATTGCTCCGGAAAGGAATCCGGAGACGACCTCAATCCTCTGATCTATACCTCGACGAGGAGGAGCGCGGGTACTGTAGCGGAACGGCCCAACTCCGATTGGCAGTTGGGTAACGCTGTAATGGCTGAAGAATTGCGTTCAATAACCGAAATGGACCACTTACATAACGACCACAATTTACCTTACACAACGATTAACATACTCAATTGCTGAGATGGACAAAATTAATGCATGGAAGAAAACGCTGACTTTTGAGTCAGTTTTGATATATATCTACTTGTAGGGCCTACGGTAAATATGTGATTAGCGTGGAGAAGATAAAAGAAGAAATCTGGATATAAGATGTAAGTTATGTACCCCCCCATTCTTTTCAATTTCCCTGTCTTAAGGCATCTTCTTTTTTTAAGAGAGTGTAGAAATTTTGAAAAGTGTTTACGTAAAATCTATACCCTTTCAAATTACAGCCATGTAAATTAAGCTTTTGTAAAGATAATTTTTCAATAGATGCATTTCTGAAGTAGTTTTTTACTACAATAGTTTCTTAAAGTAAAATGTTAGTAGATTTAGTCGTATAATTAAGTATAATACGCAGGGCTAGTGTGCTATTTTCTACAAAACGTAATTACAAGATAGTCTATTTTTATTTGCAAGATACTCCTCAACCCTAAGACGATAGTAAAACAGGAAAACAGGATTATCCCCTTCAGTTCTCAATTGGCAATTTGAATATATTTTCGAGATTGGATACCTTGATAAACTGAAACACTTGCTTCTTAATCCAGATAAAGATTGCAGGAATTAGCCTACTTTCAAAGCAAAATAATAAGTTAAACGTGGTAAAAACAGAAAACAGAAATAATCTTCTACAGAAATAAATCAGCTTTGTACTATGCAGGAGAAATGTACTGTTAGATTTAAATTTGAAAAAGAGTAATTAAATATTGTATTATTCTCTATACTTCTTAAAACGTGTTCAAAATATTGGGAAATAGAGATGAAAATTCAACTTCCAACAGTAAAAAAACTGCTGAAAAAAAACATCCGAATCGAGTCGGATTTCGTGAGTTTTAATAGCATAATTTCAGACGAATGTTTGGAGACTGAGGTGAACGGGAAGGGAGACAAACAAGAGGTGGCCTTGAGGTAGGGGAAAGTGGAGTCAGCAGAGCTTGCCCCGGGCAAGGTCGTCATCAGTGGGCACTGGGGGCCGAGCAACTGATGCTGTGCTGGTTGGTACTTCTGGATAACATGAGAAATGTCATGGATATAAATTCTTGGCATATATTCTGCTACAGTATGGGATCTTTATAGACTTGCTTGTGAATTCAAAATCTTAATAACCCAAAAATATTTTGAAACCAAGATGTTGTAGCAGACAAATAGGTTTTTAAACCGGAGTGCAGTTTTATGAAGTTAAAGTCATTGTCTAGGGGTTTTATAGTTCTACTTCAAAATGAAATGTCGATCGTTTTACCCTAGGAGTTAACTTCAACGGTAACGGTCGTTTTATCGTACGATACCGTAACAATTAGCCTGTAGCAAAATGAAATAAACATTAAACTTTGCTTAAAAATATTAAATGATACATTTGCATGAGGGAATATAAAGAGAGACGTTTCCTCATGGTTTACAATATGATTTCAAAACAGTGGCAAAGTTGTTCCTTAATGATGCATTAAAATATCTTTGAAACAACAGTCAATACCGATATTGGCCTAAAATTATCTGGCAGCCCACAATTACCTTTCTTGTGAATAAAGACTACGTTCACTGTTTTCAAAACGTTAGGGAATAAAGTTATTAAGGAATACATTAAATGTAGTATCGATACAATCTTGTAGGTTGACTTCAACAATCTGATAAAAACTCCAAATTGTCTGCTAGATTGACTTCAACATATTTGGAATGATAAAAGTTAATAGAATTTTGGTCTTGATGTCTATAACTTGTTTTGATGTATATCAGACGGATCTTCTCCCAACTGGATGGTTTCAGCCGGAGCCTCAAGCCAATTGTCGAGCGGTACTCCAGTCACCACGGTCGCGGCACGCCCAGTGTTCGCCCGGGTCTCCGGTGAACGGTAGGGTCCTGGTCCGGGCAGTGACTAATGGCGTCATTACAATAGCTCAGCTCACTCTCACTTTCCGGCGGCGGCGCGCCACTACACAGTTTGCCAACTTTATGCTTTGATTTACAAGATCACTGGATAAATATAGTCCCTGCCATTTTGTTTGGAACATTTGATAAAGTTATTGTTAAGCTTTCCAAAGTTTAAACATTCAACGGTTATAATGTAAAAAAAGTAACCAAGGAGTTTTAGCTTTACAGTTATTTATTTTGAAAGTCGTTCGGCTGCTTCATACAAAACTATCAATCATTAAACAACAAAATAATTGAATCTTTCTAAGTGCACTAATTGTGCTGTGATACTGTAAATCTACAAGCTTTATATGAGATAGAAAAGGCATATAGTGTCATATAGTATTTGAAATATAGTGAGGAGAAGAAAGGGAATTTAACAAAATATTTCTTTCTAAATGCTTCATAGTTTATTAAACGCGTTTCTTTCAGAAGTGAATTTGTATGATGGTCAACACTTAATTGTTTATAAAGTTAATGGACCAAAAAGCAATGAAATAGAATGTCCTGTATTTTAATGGAAATACCTTATAAACAATCACGTTATTTTTTTCCGACATGGAATAATGCTTGTTTTACTTCCAGCGTAGAAAACCCATTTCAGCGACAAGTATCAAACAAATTACTTTATCAACCACTCTCTAGATCGATAAGCGAAATCAATACGGGGTATAGTGAGTACATTTCGAAGAGAAACCAGAGTAGAACCACAAACGAGTTCCGTTTAATTTCTGGGCAGCGGGAAGAAACCGTAGAAAGTTGGGCTATTTGAACAGCTTTCGATGCTCAACTGAATGTTAAAGTGCTTTTATTAGCAAACACATGGTAGTTATATGCAGTTGTTTTGTGGTTATTATCTGAGAGTAGTCTATATAACCTGGGCTATTTGATGATGAGCTACGGTAACAAAAATATTAACTCAACTCAGGTAGCTTTCCCGTTGTAATGAAGCAAAGTACAAGCTACCACTAACCCTTAATAACTTTTAAGTGGAAATATACCTTATCACGTTTTACGATTATTAAAAAAATTAAAAAAAAACTGTATTTATATACTATTACCATGATAATGACGCAGAAGCCTACAATTTATTAAGCGTATTCTTGCAACTATTGAATAATCTTATTAAATACAGTTAATTCCAATTGTCTGGTGTCTAGAAAATTTTTAAAAGATATGTAGGATTTTATAAGCAATTTTTATGGGGGTTATACTCACATATTTTCACTCAGAAAAACCACTACTAAAATATGTATACTAATGCATTTTTCAAATACTAAATTTTAGCCTATCCAAAGTATGTACTAGCAATTTCCAACTGATCGCTCAAAATAGCCTATATGTGAAACAGAAATTTCTAAATCAATAATACCCCTTAAAGATTACGATCAAAGCCTAGGTTTTGGTTTTGTTCATTCCTAGTTAATAACCTGATCACGGTCTGGTGAACCTTTACCCTAACATTCCGTCTCCTATTCCCACTAAAATTGTGAAAAAGTGAAAAATGTATTTTAAGAGTAAACGGGAAGAAATGCGGTGGGATATGAAAGGATCAAAATTATTAGTTTGTCTTTCTGGTACCAGACGTCCTCCTCGTCCTCGGGGGCGGCGAAGGTGGGGGCGGTGTCCAGGTTGAGGTCGTCACGTGACCGCGAGAGGATGCTACAGTTACAGTGAACTTACCTTGTAGAGTTTGTCTTTCTGGTACCAGACGTCCTCCTCGTCCTCGGGGGCGGCGAAGGTGGGGGCGGTGTCCAGGTTGAGGTCGTCACGTGACCGCGAGAGGATGCTACAGTTACAGTGAACTTACCTTGTAGAGTTTGTCTTTCTGGTACCAGACGTCCTCCTCGTCCTCGGGGGCGGCGAAGGTGGGGGCGGTGTCCAGGTTGAGGTCGTCACGTGACCGCGAGAGGATGCTACAGTTACAGTGAACTTACCTTGTAGAGTTTGTCTTTCTGGTACCAGACGTCCTCCTCGTCCTCGGGGGCGGCGAAGGTGGGGGCGGTGTCCAGGTTGAGGTCGTCACGTGACCGCGAGAGGATGCGGCGGCGGGACACCATGTCGCTGTGTAGTGTGTTCGGCCCGCAGCTGCAACACACAACACACACTGTAATTATCCGCAATATTGAGGAGTTTCATGCACTAGATTATATAGATTTAACCTTTAAAATATGTCTGGGCATAGGTTTTTATATTACAAAATCTATTTTAGTGGACTATTTTACTTTTTTAGCGTGTTAAATAGAGTGGCCCCCTGGCAGATAATTTTTCTCGTTGGTGACAAAAGTTATAATATTTGGTTTTGGATAGTTTAGATGATCAGTTACCTGCGAGACGTATTGCGAAATCCATCGCTCAGGTAACGGATACCGGCGAGAAATGTTACCTATCAGAAAGGACCACAATAAAAACTAACAACGTATAAATTGAACATTAGTGGGTTAGACAACACTCAACTTCATGAAATGAGTTGAGATCAAGATTAACTAAAGGATCTGAAGATAAAAATAAAAATAATCGTTAACTTTTTTGTTACTGTGGTCTTGTCGAATTCTTATGCTTTAAGTTGTTAAACTATACAGAAACGAAAGAAATATGACTTCCCAGTATAACAAATCTCTGTTGATGTAATTGTATTTATTATTATTTGTCGGCGTTGCCCGTCGCGTCGACACCGGGGCGGGCGGGCCTACGCAACTGCAAACAGGTCGGTCTCAGTATGCAAGCAAGCCTAGTCTGTGAGGTAACCCCGTCCACTGCCATTCACATGCAAATAAACGTTGTCATGTTGGTAGCACCTGACGCTTATTGTCTCGAGGTTGGCCAACCTGTGCAAATATTTATCATCAGGTGCTACTCGCGGGCCTACCTCCCACATATAGATCTTGACCAAACGAACTAAGAGGTCAATTTTACATGATTAGTTGAAAGACTATTGCAATCTTAGTAATCGTGTAATGGCAATTTGATATAGCAAAAACTTGTATTAATCGTAGTTTATTTTCTTAGTGATAGTTTCATGTTGAAGTAAATAAGAAAAATAAAGTGCCTTCACGAAAATATACAGGTTATGTTTCTGGGACACAGGGGTACGCTAAATGTAAAATAACAAATAAGTTTCTTCTCCAGGTATTCATTTCAAATGCTCATCTATTATAAACTTTAACACTTCGCTGTTCATAGGCCAGGTTAATTTCTTGCACGACTGCCATGGAATAAAATGTGATTCACTGTTTAAATGAATAAATTGCAAAGGCGTCTCATAAAAAATTCTTTTAAATATAAAACTTTTAAAATTTAATCTTAAATAATGTCATGGAATTTAAATTCAATGCAATGGTGTTAGCACTCAATAAATAATCGGTTGCACAAAATACTGCTATTTAGTGTAAAAATGTGATCATAATCTAATATCAAGGAAACAGATTATTTGTACCAAAACCCATTGTAATTTCCATAGTTAAATAAAAGCATGTACTTAATTAATTTCTACGAAGTATTGGGATAGTAAGATGCATGCTGAAAGTAGTCCAATAAACGTTGTTGCATTGTTGCCAAAACTCCACCCAACAACTCTAACTACGAAAGGCTTTATTAGTTTGATTGGTTGTGACCACTTTAATACCAATACTATACAGGAAATCAGCAAATACCGGCATTAAAGTCTCCGAGTCGATACAGCAGCACGTATGTCGAGCAAATGCTAGAGATTGGGTTCATTACTGCACAGTGGGCGGGTCAACAATGCAATGACGGTAATCAAATAATGACCGGCGGATGGCGTCTTGACCTGTTATAAGCTGGCGGCACGGCGGTGAGCGGCGCAAGCGGCGCAACTGGGTCAACCCGTGACGCAACCTTGCGTCAGTTCCGAGTGAATATTATCCCGTCAGCTGTCCGTCAGCCGGTCACCGCACCGCGCACTTGCGCGCCGGTTTATACTGTAGTCAATATGATGGACTGAGGTCGAGATCGTCTCGCTTCCTTGATGAGCACTAGATCTCACTGGATGTCGCGGATGAAGGATTAGAAGTCGCTCTTATGGCAGTAGGTTAGACCTGTACACCTGCACGTAAAACGGAAGCGTTGCAGTAGGAATATGACTAATCTGCCCTCATGTCACCTCTCTCACTCAGTCATTATACATGTCGGTGGAAATGTAAACATAGTATTTATTCCCCTACTGAGATCTAATTATGTTAACATTACGATTAACCTTACAATTTCCACAAGGCAACGGAAATATAAGTAAATTAATACTTAACGTGTAGAATTAATTAAAGATAAACTAATGAAATTGATAATAAATTCTAAGATAGAATTTATTAAAAACCTAAAAAAAGAATTTATTTCATCCTGAATCGATTCTAAACTATCGATAATAAAGTTAGTTGTTTCTAAGAGAGAAGTTACATGACCATTTCGGATTTCGTATGTGCTTTTTAAATTAAATATATACTTATAAAAAGTGGTTTCGCTGCACAAAATGTGATCAGAAGATATGTTATTGGTTAGTCATTAACACTGGGGTAAGTTTCTGGGTAAGTTTGTTTGAAAATAGTTTGCCTCGGTTAAACTTTTGTTTAAGGCAAGTCTAAGAAAATATAAATGTGACACCACCTATAAATAATCAATGTAGACCTTGACAGTAATAATTATATATAAAAGCTGGAACTTATTACTATGTCATCAGAAGCCCAAGGGCTATTCCAAGCCCACGCTTCAACATCCAATAACCACCACTATAAAACTGTTTACACCATCAAATCGTAACCCCTAATCTGTCGTTCGTGATTCAGCGTGACTTCATGACCCATCTGACATTCTGAGCGGTGGTGAGAGGCCGGTTGACTGCCAATGGCTTGTATCCGCTGCCGATCGAAGGTGCTACTGGTTTGAGTCAGCTAGGTTGAGCTCAACTCTATTTATCTCGCTGACTGATTGGAATCTCTGCCAAGGAAGATGTGGGAAGCACTGATGTATGAGTCTCTTCTGCAAGTTGTGTCTCTTGCGACAAGAACCTTATGAGACTGTGGAACGAGTTTTTCGAGATTACTCAACTTCCGAATTCCAACGCCCCCCACCACAAGTGGCACGTGGGGGCATTGTCTGCAGCTGGGGAGATCTAGCGCTTTCGTCACAGAAAGATATATCGTGAAATCGGATTAGGGGGTTGGCTAGGCGAGGATAGGATTACCACGGACCTTTGTGGGTTAATTGCCTTTGAAGCGTTTGATACTTGGATACCATTGAATTAGTGCGTTGCTTTTTTGCTGAAGACGTGATTTATGTTCCGGAGAATGAGTTACGATCTTAAATTTTGTGGACTGATATAGAATTTGTAATTTATTAGACCTTGAATCTTAGAAGGCCTATATCTGTTAGGTAAATTTCAGTACATCTTCATCAGAACTTATTGTTAAGACTTTGGATATTATTACTCACAACTTTCGAATATTTAAGGAGTCGATTTGTACATGGTTTATAAAAATGTTTAGATAATAGTTCGAACAATTATCATTCATAATTAGTCACTCACTGCTGTTACATGGCAGCTGCGGCGTGGCTAATTCAGCTGAGGACAAGTAATAGCACGGCTTGTGTTCGTATAATATTAACTACATGATAATAACACAGAGCGGCGTGGCTCTGACACGGTAGCCTAGAACGGTGATTGGCTGTTGTGCAACAGCTCTAGCGGTCACCGCCGGTACTGTTGTGGAGCAAGGCTGCCAACCACTTCTGCAAACTCATCATAAACGTTAACAGATAATACGGATAACTCATAACGATAAACAGGACTGTCAAAAAATATAGAGACTATTTTCGTTGCGCTCAAAGTTATAGTTATTACGCCTAACGGTTATAAACGTAATGGATATTAAATAAAGATAAAAATAATAATAGAATCTAACTCCACTACTCGATATTCTTTATTAATTTACAAACGAGAATCAGAATAACTTTTTTGGAATAGCCCTCACTAAGCAAAACCAAATGAAATACAGTAATGAAATATTTGTCAAGTACACATATTAACTTATAACTTGTATTGGACTCAGAGATTGAGTAATACTTAGGTAGATTTATATAGATTTTACATTCCATTCAATGGTCTACTTGTAAAGAAAACAATTGGACCAAGTCTGAAAACTTGTAGAGGCCCAAATTACTCACAAATTACAATTTCAACAACTTTACTCTACTAATGGAAGTAGGCCTACCTGACAGGAAAAAAAGGCTTTGGGTATAAATTAAATCAATAATATTAACAGTTTTGATTTTAAAAATTATATTTATATTCTGTGATGTAAGTTATTTGTTAAGTTTCAATAAACGGTATCAGATAACTGACACATACTTTCTCCCAACAATATAAAAAAGGGTTAAAAGCTTCAAACATTAATGTCTTGATTGCTCAGTCGGATAGCTACCAGCTGAGGAGCGTGAGTTTGACCCTATGCGCGTCTGTGACTTAACAACGTACTGCGTTTACCACTAAACGAAAAATTGAATTTTCTCCGCAACCACTTGACGTAGAGCAATAATTTAAAATACTGAATTATTTAGTTTTTTGAGCTTTATTTACTGGTGATAAGTAAAATTTATTTCAAGATAACAGCTATTTTGAAAATAAAAAAAATTGATTTTTTAATCACTTTTTACTGTATAACTTTTGAACGGGCATTTTCTCAGAGATGCGGGTGGTGTCATTTTATTCAGCATTTTAATCTTCATAATCCACAAAATTTTAATCAAAATCGTTAGAGCCGTTTTTGAGAAATTTTGATTTTTTGCGTTTTTTGAGGGTTTTTGGGGGTAAACTACCCTTAAAAATAAAAAATTCAAAAAAATGAAAAAAACGCCTGGAATTATCGTGGGTTTGGACCTACATACCAAATTTCACCAAAATCGGACCATTGGGGCATTCTCTAGCTCTGTATACATCCAGACACACACACACACACACACACACAGACATCACTCCGAAAACCACTTTTTTGGACTCAGGGGGAACCAAAATGGATAAATCCACCAACAACTCAAATTCAAAAATTTTGACGAAAACAATACTTTCTCCATATACTATGGTATAGGGGGAGAAAGTAAAAATGGTTTCATATCAAAATCATCCAAAACACCACAGTTTATACAGTCGAAGTTTACACGCTTGATGGCGAGACCTAGTTTACACCAAACCGGCAATCATAAGCCACCTTTGCGACATTAAAAGTGTGAGAAACCGACAAAATAAATCATTGCAAAACGTTCCCATGACTCTATGAAGGTACCTATACGAAGGCACCCGAAGGTTGACGGAAACCCACGACTGCAGCCGACTGTGGTGTTGGTAAAAGTAGTTCGTTTACCGGCACGCTCACAAAGGCCGACTTGAAGGACGTGTAACATTCTTTAAGGCAATTACCCGCCTACATTTAAATGCATCAAGGTGACAGTTTAATCAGCAGCCGGAGTGAAATAACCCTTCGAAACACCAGACCTGTGATTAGCGAAACAGCCGAGCTTTTAGATATCCTAATAAGGGTCTAATCTGAGCCTTGTTGTGCAAAGACATAATTAAGAATTTTAGCTGAATTTCAGTCAGTGGAAGATATAAAAATATTTATGTTAATACTAATTATAAATGTATTTTTTAATTACCTCGTTTTAATTATGATTTACCTTAAGAATGAGTTTAAAACGTGACATAAAACGCTTACCTTCCAGAAACATTTAAATTGCTAATGTATGGCTGTAGGTACAGAAGTACATTTATTATACATTAATGATTATGAACAATATTTATTTAAAATTTTAACTATATATAACAAATATGAAAAGGACAAGATTGTAAGTGGAAGTCAATTTACGCTAACACTATTCGATAAGTGTATTTAAAAAAAAATTAATTTCTTTTTAGTATTTTATTTTGTTCTCGGGGTTTCTGATTTGGTTCAGTGGCTTTTGATAGAGATCCTTATATTGTAAATATTATGGATTCTGTAAACATAAATATCTGATGAGCAGTTTTTATTGTGTCTACGATGAACATTCTCTTGCTACTGACTACACTTTTTCAGTTTACTTTTTTACGTACACAGTTCTACAGCACGAGAGCTTTTCGAGGTATCCTCTGCATTTGCTATGCAACAAGCAACGATTTTTACTCCTACCGCACAACCTAGGCGTCGCTCGGCGTGATAACAGTTAGTTGCTCGGCGACATTGACCCCCGCGGCGTCACAGCCATGTACCACATCGTGCGGTCCCGTTCGCCACACAAGATACGACGGAGGTAACGGAGGTAATGTACCAGGGCTGACGATTGTCCGCGGGATGACCTCATTACATGCACACTCTGGGCTGTAGGTCGAGGTGGACATGATTATGGCCGGTCACACACTGTAATTCATTAATTCCGACATTGCTTATTCAGTGATTGAAGATGATGTCTTCACTGTATTATTATATCACGTTGTTGTTACTGTTGTTACCGGGGGTAAAGAGACCTCAGCTGAACCACTAAACACATCTGCATCCAATGAACATTTTGCGCAAGCCCCAGAAGGACAGGGTATTGAAGTAAATTGGAAAGCAAAAAACTGATGAACAGCAGACGGCCGATTGACCACTCAGAGTGCCAACTCAAGTGCTTTTTGGAAAACTGTTTTCAAGCTTAAAAAGAGAGTCCGCTCCTTCTGATCGGTCAATCGACCGAAAAGGACGATGTCTTTCAGATGACATAAGCCCTTCTGTTTTCTGTTAACGGAGTACCCCAGGGTTCAGCGCTGGCACCCTAACGGTTCCTGCATTTGGATCAGACCTTCTGTTTAGAAAGTGATTTGATCAAGAGGGAAGGACAAACTAAATTTTCTGACAACTTCGTTTTTTTTTTTGTACCTAGTGTGAGCTTCGCAACTAGTTTTAAAGTTGTCCTTCGATTTTTACATCATAATGAAACCTTCTTTTCTAGATGACACTTATAATTTGATCCACTAAATTGCCTTCCAGTTTCCGATCAAAGATTTGAACTGACCTTCCTGAAATGCAAGTGCATTTACGGAACTGTAAGCGCTAAGTAGCGGTAGAGCCGCAAGGATTGGCTACGGTGTCGCAAGTGGAAGCAGTTGGAAGGGCGAAGGAAGGAAGCGTCGCTCTTTTGTTTTGCCTCTCTGGAAATTGGCTCAAGGAGAGTCCCAGGCTCCGCTCGCTGCCGGCAGCCGCGGGAACCCCTGGTGTTGCAAAGGACCAGCACCTCATACACCGTCATCACTACTCATCACTCCAGCCAGTTTGAGATATTTTTTATATCCATCAGTAACTTTCATAAAAAATGTAACTCGCAAAAACAACAATAAGCACATTTCCTAAAAAAAAAATCTGTCAATATTCCAGACAAGAACAATTAATTGTACAATTATATGAAAACATTTATGCACACATTGAAGTAGGTAAATAGTGTATATATTATTAGCGTATGGTATTAAAAAAAGATGTAGTAACAAATGTAAATTCCAACTATGCCCGCCAGGATAATAGCTGTGAGAACACAATGCTAGTCTTGGGCAACCTCCTATAATTAAAGTGATGTCAAGACTTTTTTGAGTTATAGATAAGCCATTTATTTTTGAAACAGAGTGTCTGAATCCTATTTAGGATTTGCCTGGGGGGTCCACTGACACATCCTACCTTTTTATAACCAGATCGTCATCGTAAAAGCCCACGCAGTTCGACTCCTAGCCCACTCTCGTCGCGTGGACCAACCTTTCTCGTGAAAATACTTTGGGCTATCTGTTCTATTTGATACACTTTTACATGCTCCTATCTATTCCCGATAACATTTTTTTAATGTGTCCTATAAAATTACTAGAACTTCTTTAGTGATAAATATTACTTATTAAAAGATGAAATGCATTCAAGTTTTCTAAAATGTAGTTTATAAAACACAGTAGCAGTTATCGGTAATGTAGCGTATAGAATTTCAGTATATTACGTGTAAAATTATCAAGTAAACGCCGTAAAAGTCACTACAACATGTGTAAGGACTGATAGCTTTGGCTTCAGAGCAAATTGACACAACTTGTCGAGGAACATGATTCAAAGTTAAACGGTGAATTAACGACAGTACACCGTGTTAACAGGCGGGGCAGAGTTTATACAAGGCAGCGTTGAGTGCTGTAGGCCACAATAGCCGCTATAGAATACAAATGACCAGAGGCAACAGAGGTTAGACGTACGGACAATGGGATTACACCATCAAACTGCGATCAGCGCAAGGCCGACTTGCCTCATGGAGTACCCCAGGGGTCAGTGCTGGCACCCTAACTGTTCCTGCATTTGGATCAGACATGCATGTCCAATGCCACATGTACGGCCGGAGCGTATGTAGTTAAATGTTCAGTGAAGGCTGGGGGCATTACATGCGATAAACAAAAATATTTTATTTATGTTAATTTCTTTATTAAATGTTATGGACGTGATAATACGGTTAATAGTATGATTTCACTTTTTTAATATATACTTTTACATTTAGCTAAAAAGTAAATCTGAATTTCAACTCTTAAACGTACCAAACGCCGGTAAAATTGTAGCAAATTAAAATTAGTTTGAAATCTTGCAAATAGAGACCTAACCTGATAAAATACTACCATATTTAGGCCTATTGATTGGTAACGATTGCCTTGGTTGGCGATGTTTTTGGAAAGTTTTAATCATATATTAAAGTTTTTAAACTATGTAAAGTTTCGTTTTTAAGTTAGACAACAAAATAATTTAACAAGATTAAGATTATGAAAATATTATTTAATCTTTATCCAACATAGACATAACACAAATATTGTTGACGGTCCTAATTCTGCAGTCTTCACGGCCAAACAACAATTACTTGTACTTGGTGCCAATTAGGGAATCGTTGTTCATTAGCATTGGCTAGTTATAACGCTTCGCAAGGAGAACCTCAACAGCAGCTAGCAGGGGAGCCAAACCTGAGGGAACGGTCGTTACATTCTTGGCACTCGCTTGTTCCCAAGAGTCAGCCAATAATTTATTGTCTGTGGCTCTACGTTTCTGTTTTCGAAATGCGAAAAGAAGGGAATGTTTGCTTCTGATGCCTGCGAATCAGGCCAATGGTGTCTTGTACAGTTGTAACGGTCTACCTCACTGGAATGCTTATTAGCCACAAATTTGGATGAGTAATTTTATAGGATCAATGTAGGTCTCATTTTAAAATAAAACATGTATCAGGAAATAAGTAAGTACATACGTAATATACACCAAGCCAAATAGCTATCGCCATAGCTATCGTCAAATTACTAGCGTCTGTAGTAAGTACCCGGGTGTCCATGAAGTCTTGCCCTGATAAAGAGACCGAATAGTATGAAAACACTTAGTGGCATGATTACGTTATATATTCAGTTTTAACAAGTGACGTTTTAAGTTTTCTTATAGCTACACACAAACGCAAAACACATCTATGTGCGCACCTTAACTTAATCTTCTATTTGACTTTTTAATTAGTATTTATTTTATTAACAAACGTTATTTATTTTAATTTTAAGAAAACCTCTACAGGTCTTTCTTAAACACTTGCAGAAAAATCTCCATTGACAGATGATGGATGCAGAGTCAATAATATAGTCTACACATAATGAATTTTCCTTGTGAACCAAAACACACACATAATCATTTTTGAAAAAAAAAATTAACAACTATGAGGCATTAAGGAAGTTAAGGGTTAGAGCAATTACTGTGGTGATTAGTATGAAAATTACTTGGATATATAGAAAAGGACCGGGAAATCAAAACAGTTCCATATCTAGTCAACACATCTGATGACAAGAACGTCGCAATAATCAACGTCCGGTGATGAGACTCTGCCTTATCCGGACACTCCGTTAGCCGGAGGGCTCTCGAACTTACGCCCACGGGGCAGCGGCCAGTGACCTTGGCGGGCAAGGGCGGGCGAGGCGTCGCGCCGTATACGGCACCACGGGGGCGACCCAGGACTGCAGGGTAACGGACCGGAGTGTGATAACGCGGCGTCACATCGGCCACCGCCCACGGGCCATCCGATCCCGGGGTGATGTAGGACCAGGACTAGGAAATGTGGGTGTCCGGGGAACGGTAACGGGAAGTCGGAGTTGGAGGTGTTTGTCACTATCGTGTAGTTCAGCAAAACTTCACTGGAACTCGATCCAAAAGAGCAAATCATAAAAGCTTGGCATTGCGGGGTTTGATGAAATTCAAATTTCTTGATATTACCCCATCATTTTATGTTATATCAGCACCCAAGGATGGCCGGATAGTGGAAAAGTGGTAACAATGATAATGGCCCGAATAACGAATGAAAAATCAAATGTCTTTTCGTAACGCCTATCGTGTAGGAAACAAACTATCGCAATAGCGTCTAATAACTTTCAACTCAAACGAATATCGCAGATCGGGTGACGAAAAAATGTATCGAAAAGCGATAAGCGATTCACTTAGTGCACGGAATACTCACGCTTATAGGGAGATGCCGAGTTATCAGGATTTTCGATTTCTCAGGAGTAGAGTTTGAAGAGTTGTAGGCTACTAGGCCTATATCAAAACTAGGAAGTTTAACATTTTGCATTACAAAAGAACCTCTTCAATCCTATTAAAATGTGTTAAATGTTGTTTGGCCTAAACCCAGGAGAGACCGACAACCGTGACATGCCCCTTGAACCTTTCTCTGCTGGTATTTAAATAGATAAATGCCAAGAGGTTAGGAGTTGGCGAGTAAAAGTAGCTATTATACAATATTTTGTTTGCTAACGCTCGAACTATTCGTTACGTGAAGAATAACATTGTACTGAAGGATAATATGCGAATTTAAAAGTTTGTTGAGCGAACTGCTTATTATAAAAATCATTGTCACATTTGTATTATAGCTGGGGTTTTTAAAATGTAATTAATATTGTGTGAAAATCTTTTACTTACTCCTTTAAAAGCTTTGAAGACATAATCCAAGGAGGGAATATTAGAGAACACTGAACAGGAAAGGGAAATATTATAAATTTCAAACACTGAACGAACCTTCGCCAAACACTAACACAGTCAACACTACGCAGGACACACGGAGAATTCCACTATGATAGATCAAAGTTGCAAAACACTTGTGTAACACATCCCGTGAACTATTTCTGTAACAGTTTGATTCACGTTTAACTATTTTAACCGGAATCCCGCAGTCACGGCAGTTGCGGCAGTAGTGCACAGCACAGCCACAGTTCCCACATGCGTCAATGCTGCCCTGCTGGAGAGTGAGTCAGGCCTCAACCTTGCCACGGGACTACGGTTTCATAAGCTGCTCAGTTGCAGCGATCCTGCAACTCGCGTAGGATCAACATCAACCTCGCTGGTGCCGAGCCAAGCTTTGCGAAATAGTTGCACTTTGCCTAGCAGATTGGTTGTATCCGTTATGGCTTTGGTCGCCTTTCTGTTGGGTCTGCACGGATTTAAATTAAAGAATGTCACATAAGTTATATATCAAGGTATACAAGTAGGTCAGAATGTTGATAAATTACAACAAGGTTCATATTCAAACTTCACGATGGATGACTTTTGTTTTATAATAAATCGGATACTCGAAGTCTCGACTTTTAAATAGCTCACAAAAATTTTATCGTACTTTTTAACCTCATACATTTTGTAATTTGATTACGAAGAGAATCAATAAAAATCATAAAAAGTCTATTATCTTCAAACATTTTTAATTGGTTAAGGAGGTAGTTTATACCCTCTCTCATCAATGTAGGCCTATTAACTACCGCTATACACCCGTCTATAATTCATATTAGCCTTTAAATATTTCCTGATAGCGTCGATATCCTACAAAGCTATGAAGTGATAGCCAGGACATGATAAAAAGTCAAACCTTTCCTTGCTGATTTCCAGAATGAATGTTCTCTCACAACGACTGTAACATTTTTCCTGCTATGTATAATCTCCGGCGTGGCGGTTCACCGGTGATTGGTTTGACCGACGCCAAAGTGGAGCAGGTGGCGGTTTGACACCAGTAGGCCACCGTTAGCCTTGTGGTGATGAATGGTGCGTCTTCAACAGGAACCGCATCCGGCGGGTTCCGTTGCTTCCGTCGGATCGCGCGGCGTTCATTGCCACCAGACGACGCGACACCGACTGATAACTGATACTGATAGCGGCTTGTAAACCCTCTTTTCAATGTCTATTAAAGATCAGAAATAAAATTAAAATGTAAAGACTTCGTTACCCCTGAGAGGGTACAAATTCCCTGAACAACTTTAAAAGTGGTTTAGGTATAGAAGTTGCGACTTCGACCTGGCGTACGGCAAACGAAGTTGTCATACCGTGTGTATATAATAAGTCTTTTGAATGTCTACGTGTCTACTATGACAACTTTTTCTTCTTTTATGATCAATTCATCTTCAGTACTCCCTTCAGGGTTAATGCCTATCTCGGACTTGGAAAAACTTTGTTGACGAACGAAATGGACATGCTGTCGGTTGGTCGGCCAGTAAGAGGACAGAGCCAACCACCTGTTTGAGCCGTCTGAATGGTCAATTTGCCGTCTGAGAAATTGATTTTGGGTTCAACAAACGAAGTTGACATAACGTGTGTATTTCTTAAATGACTACTATGACAATTTCTTCTTCTTTCAAGAACCATTCAGCTTCAGGATTACGGTGTGATGCTTACCTCTGGCATGAAAAAGTCTTGTTGATGAACGAAAATTGACAGGCTGTCGGTTGGTTGGCCAGAAAGGCCACAGACCTGACCAACCGACTGAGCCCTCTGAGTGGTCAATTCGCCGTCTACTGTACCATTTCTCACATTGTTTCCTTTAATGTCCCGCACATCCGGAGGCTTTTACAAAATAACAGTAAAATTCAAAGGTTCTTAGTAGTTTAGCCGGAGTCTCCTAATCCACCAGTGGCAAAATTAAGGAATCCGAACTAGACTTTTAGTCTTAAATTCTACTCCTTTTATGCAAATCTTCTCTAACCGTAATTATTGTCTTTCAGGTGCAACACTCAAGAATGCTACTTTCACACCTCCACCACGATCGGTGTAACAATCACTCGCTTTCACCCAGAATAAGTTTAAATAACAGTCGTCTGTGTTGTTGCGAAACGGTTGCACAAGACGAATTGAACAGTGGTTGTGTCTAGGGTCACGATCCGAGCAATTAGTTGTTCACTGTGTTACGTGCACTTCCCGCTGCCGGGCGCTAGCTACTGGTGGCACCACCACTGAAGAAACACTTCCCGCTGCTTTGGCACTTGCTACTGGTAGCACTACTGAAGAAACACTTCTAGCTGGAAAGAAACAACTTATATCATTCCCCCTCAGAAACTGTAGAATTCTGATGTTGTGAGGAGTGCACAGCAACACTACAGCGGTTGAGAGGCACGTATTTTGTTTTAGTTACATTGTAAAATATATTTAGATAGTTTTTAATTACAGTAATAATCCATGGAACATCCCTAGATATTTGAATACAAGGGATATATAAAGTATAAATAAGGGATAGTCAAAGAGCGCATGTTTCTTTCTCTATATGAAATATATAAGTTTCTATTCAACTATTCAAACACCGGATATTGATCTGCGTAGCAAGTTTTAGTCCTGTACTTCACTTTCCTGTCAAGTAGTGCAATCGAAATGATTTCACCATACGTTTACGTTTGTTCAATCAAAAAAAAGTAAGAAGTGAATTTTTTCATAATACAAAAAATTACGTTAATGTTTACATGCACAGAAAGTCCATCCATAAACCGATTATTACTTCACAACATTAACTCATTTTACATTTTTGTACGGCTCAAAATTTACTTGAAGAATTTTTCATTGTATTTATATGATTTAATATGAGGTAGGCTACAACTGCAAAATAGTCGCAAGTATTTATTTTCATCATTCGAACTTTCTGTCAATGATTTAAGAATTCTAATAAAATCCAAAACTTGGTTTATAATATTTTGTTACTTACAGCTCCATTTCGGACGAGGAGAACCTAGCACGACCTTAACGACTCGACTATCACGGACATTAGTGGACACCCCAAATGGGATGTTGCGTAAGCGGGTTGGACCACCGCAACGTCACACCTGTGACGTCACATTGTAGCGTCACGTGACGTCACACCCGACCTCGCGACCTCCGCGTGTGACGGTCACCATTGCCAAGGCCGCCAGTTGGTGTAGCGGTGTTACGAGTAGGAGTTCCCATTGTTGAATCAATGAAACCAACCTCCAGTGATGAGTCAGGCAGTTTTGTAGGCTTAAAAGGATATCCGTTTTAGTATATTTTGGTATATCTAATAATTTCAAACCCTTTTATTATTACTGATGAAACTTAATGTAGATGATTGAATGTTGTATTTTATGCATATTGACATGAAAACATAAAACACCAGAAGGGAATGGCTACCTATTACATTCATGAGGTAATTTAGATTGTACTCTTGTTTGTCCTACGTTACTTATAGTTGAACAGTTCAACATACGGCGGCTCTTATAAATAAACATATTTCCTAAACTGATAAACAAATTCCTCATTTCCTCAGTAGTTCCCTCAGTTTTACCTTCGATATTTCTGAAATATTATTCAAGTGCAATTTTAGTTACGAGTAATAAAAATTAAATTACAATGTTGCGATATTATGAAAACAATAATACTTCTAAACTATTATATGGATTTTTTTTATTAAAGTTTAATTATTTGTTACATAACGGTGGTTTCTAATGTATTCCTTGAGCGTGCACCTAGCGGTCTTCCCCGGCCGCCCTCGTAGGCCTACCGTACGTGACCAACCGTGACCCATAAAGCTATTGGCAGGTCGGCAGCTACCACTGGCATTTAAAACACGAGATGGGTTTATTGACATTTCAAGTCATAGAAGATGTACTTACTGTAATGCTAGGGACTAACTTATGTGTTTTTTATAGTACATTTGCATTAAAAGGGGTAGACAATATTTTAAGTTCCTCAGGAAATTTTTTAAATAACTGTGGTATTTCATGATGTACAAATAGTTTGATATTTAGTATTTTTCTTCCAACCCAGTAGGACGAGACCTGATAGGAGGTCTCTAACCGACCTTGGTTACATGATAACAGCCGGGGAATTCCGCGAGTCGAGAAAAATAGACAATTAGAAGCGGAGAGAAAGTGTTGCCCGAGGCTTCCTGGGATGTTTGTTGAGACGCGTCGCGGATGGTCGCGGGACGCGCGTATACGAACGGCGCCGCCACCCAGGAGGGGAAGTCTCAAAATAAAAAAGATTAATAATTTTTTCATGTATTTATATCATTTTCACGCCATGAAAACTCGCTCCTCGGTTTTAAGTCACAATTCTTAATGTTCTCTAGGGCGAGGCGAGGAGACTTATTTTAAATTATTTTATTAATAGCCGATATAATTATTTTCTGAACCATCAATGTCGCAAGAAAAAGATAATGGACTAAAAATATTTGGAACTAGGGTACAAGTTTTGATAAAATAATTGAAGCTAAATGTCATAAATCATTTATGAGTTGGCGGTTTGACAATAAGGTTAAAAATGCTCTGATTTTGAATTTGTTATCACTAATAAGATATTTTCATTGGTCCCTTAAAAACTACCACACCATGACTTCAAAGGTAGTAAAATAAATAAAAAATATGTAAACGTTTTCATGCGATTTGAAATATTGTAAATGCTAACATATCATGATAGTTATTTGAAGTTCCAGCTTTGATGTTTTCGATAATATTTTATTTATTCGCCTTCTAGTCCACGTTACATGTAGTCTCCCTCAAATCACTCCAGATCCACTTGTTAGCGGGTCGTCGCAAAGCGCGCCACTGAGTCGCTGTGCCGCCGCGTCGACATGTGTGTAAACGCATAACAATGGCATTAACATAGAATGGAGCGAATTAGGCAAGAGGGGCGGGGCGGCGGGGAAGTGGCGGTGCCGGAGGCGGACTCGGAGTCGCGGACGAGGGAAACGGAAAGCGTGGGACTCCGCGGCGGCGGCGGGGAGATGAGGCGACCGATCATCATTGACAAGGATAGCCGATCATCGGGGGATAAGCTTTCACTGGCGGAGATGCGCAGATTGGCTGGGAGACTGGGTATTCGAGAGATGGAAACAATATGGGGAGCGACAGGTCTCTATAGGATAGACTGAGGAAGCAATATCCCCACTGATTAAACCACTATTGAATAAACATTCACAAACATGATCAATGCGCGTCATATCAGGTTCAGGTAGAATGAGCAACAAATTACTGAATAATGTTAAAAGTTCGGTGTTTTGGATGAACGGTTCGAAGAGGAGTGAAACGGTTCAAGGACGGTTGGTATTGATGCAACCACATTTCAATGCCTGAAGATGATTTTCAAAGGAAGTCTGAGATCGACTTCAAATATTCAACGTTGGTTTTATGCGTTATAGTGATATAGTACATTCGAGTTTGTTGTTAAAGTTTCTGAGCAGTAATAAACTAATGATAGACAATTTAATTCCCCATTAGAAATTCATTATAGGTTATTTTTGTATGGATTTTGTATGGACTAATAACAATAAATAATGTTTTTATGAAAAATGAAATGAGGTTGTTATGATTGAAACTGATTTATTCAGTCAAAAACAAAAATACATAAATTACTGAGCGATCAGCTGGTGGTGGCAAAATAGATGATACTTTTCACAGCAACATACTAAACAAACGACTTGTTAAAAAAGTTTTGTTGTTATTCTGACGGGTTTTAACGTAAAGTGACTAACTCTGAAATAAATTTTTTATGTAAAAAAGTATACATATTTATGATAAAAAGCCTTTGTATAGTAAGTATTTTAGTATTTTAAGCTATTTATTTTCTTGGGCCCCTTTCAAAGGTTAATCAATTGAATGAGAACCTAATGGAAATTTTATTAAGAGCATGAATTTATCTGTGTATTTAATCCTTATTAAAATGAGGTTTTTATTTTGAAAAATAAACTTTGGGTTACCCCCATCAGCGAAGCATAAGCGTACTCTCAGTACACTTTTTTACTCTAGTAAAACAAATTAAATAGTCCGATGGAATTGTAACATCTGTAACCCCCCACACCCTCCCACCATGCAATGTTGTAAGTACCTGTACTCACGTAAGATTACGTTTATTTGTCTCTGACCAAGTGTAATTATTAATAATTTTACTTCTAAGTTAAATACTTGGCCCAATGTAGAGCTCAGAGATTTGGCAACAGCGTATCAACCCTCGTCAGACTTCGACCTTTTTACCATATACAATACTAACTTGATTGGTATCTAGAATCTAAGATGCTTTTAGAGGTCTACAGTTGAATTATAAAAATAAATGAATAACAGAGAGGAGACATAAAAAATGATGCGAGGTTAACTATTAAGAACTAACATGTCTCTCAATCTAATACGCCCTCTTACGAAAACCCTCTGAAATCTTTTCATTAATAATTAATGAATAGTATTCAGAGGGTTTTCGTAACAGGGCGTAGTATAAAAATGTCAAATAAAAGGTCAAAAACAACCAATACAAGTTAAACCTTCTTTTGAACCGTCTCCTCACGTTATTATCCCATTAACACACAATCTACACGATGTGTACCACAACGCTTTCTTGTTCCACCGCGACCGGAAGGCGTGTTATCAGCGTGTTCGCCAGTGTAAGCGGCGTAACCGAGCGTGAACGAGGGAGAGCGAAAGTGTGAACACGCTCCACACGTCACGGAGCGTTTAACGATTCGGAGCGACAAACGCACGGTTTCACCCGCCGGGCGATCAGCTGATCGACAGAGATAACAGCTGATCAGCTGGCGACCAGCTGATACAACGTGCCTACAAGTCAACATGTGTGGGGAGTAGGGCATAGGGAATAATGATTTCACCTAGGGGTGGTATTGTCACACAGTAAGCCATTGAGCGCTACACCTTCAGTTCCTACTAGCGTTTAAGTCTCCAGCCAAATATCAATGTTACGATTTATAATCGTATTATTACTGCTACTATTACTAAAGAAACTACAACAAATATATTATTTTTAAACTGTGAATAAATCAAAAGTTACATTTTAATGTACAATGCACAGTAAAACAACTGTCTAATATGTATAGTTTTTATTTAGTTTTCGTTTTATCAGATGAATGAAAATTAATGGTTATTTCGAAATCAATACTTCGAACTAATTGATCTAAGTAAAACAATTTCCCGAGTGATTGTTGTGGAATGAAGCCAGTAAACCTGCAGTGACCCAGTTCACTCAGAACAACGTTGCCACAGCAACGGCCCGAACGAGATAACACGCGTGTTTTCCCGCCAAACCGCGGATTGGTTCATTGGTTCTAATCCAACGGTCCATTGAGCAGTTTCGTCAGCTTTGTGTGTGTCTGCCTGCCTATCTGTGGCAATATCTGACAACAAACAGCGCGTGACCGTAGCGGCAGCAGGAACGCTGGTTTTGGAATTGGCATACTGATTACTCAACGCACCTTCACACGTGTTCTTGGTTTGAATAAC